>JAIPRM010003223.1:0-26818 GCA_025469315.1 Stegophylla sp. TES_Ste_2020 | reverse complement strand
CTCAAATTAACAGTTTAACTTTATAATTTTTAAGTAAAATTATCTTGTATCAACTGAAGCTCCACTCAGAATCGTTTTATTGAAGAAATGATTTATAGTTTCTTTAAAATTTAATACACCCACCAAGGAGCGAAGAAAACCCCATCGTGCAAAGTACACCCATCGTGCGAAGTATGTCCGGCTTTTTTTAATATATGACTACAGATAATAATTATAAATTCGTATAATAACTAATTAATAGTAATGTTTAGCTCTGAAGGATTTGTGAGAGACTACGTTCGATTTTATTAATATATCACAACGTTGTTGCACGCCACTGATTATTGGTTAATATTATATTATATTGTGCACACGAAATTTTTGTCTATTTTTCGTGGTATACAATCGTTTAGGAACCACTGCACACGCTTTTATGGCAGGCAATTCGTATAAACATTATTATTATGAACTACCCGACACCACGTGAGGCGACTAGTGTAGTATAATAATGGACCTTTTTACCAACGATAAAGGAGAGAGAGAGGCAATATTCGTACACGACTAGTACGCACCGAAATCGTATGTACTTGCGGCGCACGCAGAGGGGGGGGGGAGCAGACTAATCGCCAGTATTTCGTTTGATTTTGTATGAGTTGTTAAGTGTTTTTCAACGTCTTTGAGCGCAAACAGTTGTCCAAAAGATTCTTCTATATGCCATTCCTCGTGTGTTATTGTTAAACCTTTATTCAAACTCCGATTTACACACTCGTTTTAGCACGTTTTTCTTCAGTTTCCGTACACGTTTTTAAATCTTGTGATTATTTTTCGAAATTTATTTCAGTCGTTTTGCAGCGATACGTCCAATATAGAACAACAATTTATAAAATTATTGATTAATTAATAGTATTAATCAATAATTGAAAATTATTAACCAACTCCCATGTAAAAAGACGTTTTTAGGGCGTATTTTTGACATTTTATTTTTTATCTTTTTTTTTTTTATGACCTTACAAACCACTTTACATCGACTCACGGACCACCGACGACGGTTCGAAACGCCGTTTGAAAACTACACTGATACAAACATGTTTCTTTATCCGGGCACCTAACGCTCTTAATAAAAATAATTTTTAAACAAACGTTCTATTAAACGTATTCTGACATATTTTAGCTCTTAATATAGTGGGAAATATGAAATACAACGTTAGAAGTATATAGAAGTGTATTTCGGCATTACGTCGTCTTCGGGTCTTAAAAAAGAAAAACCACTACTGAAATGTTGACATTTTATAAATAATTAACAAATAAATTAATTGACATTTATCGGTTTTAGTAATTAATTCAGGAATCGAATTATATGATATAAAAAGATGCTTAAATATGCCACGTTATATGTTGGATTTTATATACATAATTTATTAGTTATTGTAATAATTTGAGGAAATAATAATTTATTAATTTGTTATTAACTTTTTAACGTTTTGTACTCAATCCCATATGTATCTACAAAACCGAATAAGGAAATTTAAAATATAATAGATATAAAACAATATACCTAAAAAAATGTATGTTTTTCGTTAGGTAGGTATTTGTGTGATATTGATTAACTGTAAAAACCGTACGTAAAATACATCAAATTTTTAATTAAAAACAATAAATTAACAAAAATGTCTATAAAACTAAGAAAAAACCCTAAAAATTATTGAAATATGCGAAATTATACAACTTAAAATACAATGTTTGAATTCCTAGATGTAATGAACATAAATATACGTAACACTGCAATTTATTCCTATATTCTAAAACAATGCTATAAAATCCGTGTAATTATAATTTTCTTTTTTAATATTACTCAATCATCATTCGTGTTTTGTTTTTAATTTTTTGTTGCCTGTGTATTTCGTCAATTCTTTCTATTGTAAATCTTTTTAACAATCTAATTTTCATTTTCATAACCCGAAGACAATATACTTTTATTGGTATTTACATTTCAAATTCTTATTATTATATTATCATACTAATATTACGGCTGATAGATGAAAATAGATCTAGATTAGGGGTCACCAATTTTCATGGACTCGAAATTGACCTTTGAGTTTTCCTAAGATGTTACAATCGATATCAATTTATCCCAAAATGGTGACAAAAATAAAGTTAAAAAAATATATTTTCGTTAATAATTTATTTATATTACCTGTACGCATATTACGATAACTTACATAACTTATTTCTTAAATCTCCATAGCTTTACACTATTTTCTTTACTCATTTTAATTATGTAATAAGATGAAGTTGAAGACTGGGAATAGAAATAGAATTTTTTTTTTTTAGATTTCACTTTTAATACAAAAATTATAAGATAATATTCTTATTTATTTATTTTTTCAGTCTACCTACTTCTTCTTAAATAAACATTTTTTTTTCTCATTTCTTTTTTTATATTATTAACTTCCTTCGCGTTCAGAATCGTTTTTACTGAAGAAATGATTTATCGTTTCTTTAAAATTAAATACACCCGTCAAAAGAATGCCCACCCGTCGTGCGAAGTATGTCCGGTTTTTTTTTTTTTTCTAAGACCGTATGAATTACAATAACCTATACGCAATTTATCGATAATATTTACTTAGAATAAAAATAACCGGCGAATAATATTTGGAAAAGGATTTAATTATTTAGCGGGTGTAAATTTTACCCCGGGGAGTTTAAAAGTCCTCTTTTCACGATCCCTTCTAGACGTGTCTAGTCTATACATATAATATATATATATATATATATATGAGCTAAGGGGCGAAAACGGAACCCTTATAATTTCGTTATGGTCAGAATCGTTATTTTTATCCACCATAATATTTTCATCGAGGTTTTCACTGGAAATTTCAAGAAACACGTACCTATTGTTAATATTATGTGATCTGGTCAAGTTAAGAAAAACACAAAAAAAAAAATTGATTTAAGGGTAGATCTACATCTATGAAACTGAGAGACGACAATTTTTTTTTCTAACTCAGTACCTACACAGTTTTCATTACTTATTTTGTAAGTGTGTTAAGTTGTGATAGGAATCACTCAGTTTTATATGAAAAAAAACGCACTAGTATCTATATCATTCAAATACAACTATAAGGGTATATTACTCACAAATCAGGGGCGGATTCAGAAATACATTTTTATATAATAAGCTCGAGGGAGGAGGGTATTTACCCTACTACCCTTCCCCCCTTGGATCCGTCACTGTCACGTATAACATTATTTAAATTAAAAATGTTGTACAACAGATGACTGATAAAAACATCATTAGTTACCTATTATTATTATTATTATTATTATTATTATTGTAACAATCAAATATTGGTTGGTAGCATTTTAAGCCTTTTAAGTAAAAGGTAAAAGATTTATTGAAAGTGAAAAAAGAATACAACTTTTTGAAATTCTATGTGGAGCGAGGAATCTAGTGTCTTTACAATGAAGTTCATTCTTGTATTTTAAATTCTAAGTGAAGCGTTTTTCGCTTCTCGCTAGTGTTTTTACAAAATTATGTTTATTTTTTAATTTTTTTTCTACAAACCTGTTTTGCATAGAAATACTTGTTCAAAATTATTTCAATCAGCAACTTTTTGAATTACAAATTGCCTTAATACGGTTTCTTTTTTAATTTCCAATAGTTTTTTTCACAATATTCGGAAAAAAAATTCAAAAACATTTTCTTTTTTTTTTTTCGATTCAAACTTTAACAAAATTGAAAACCTAACCTAACCTTTAGAAGCTGACCGTATACGCGCGTCTGTCACACCATCCACTTATAGCAGTATTATATCAGAATATGCGTCCTATAAATAATGGATAATATTATATAAAAAAAGATGCAAAGGTGTGTATTCGGTTGTTATTGTTGTTGTTGTTGTTGTTATTACAAAGGTACAAAGGTGTAACTTCACTACCACCACCCCCGGGGGAGGGAGAGGGGGAGGGGCAATTATAATAATATAAATCTCCCGGATGTGCGCAGTAGTAAATCCTCGTGCGAATTTCACTCGTCATCGCCGACAAACGTACTGCTGTGTATATTATTCGACCCGCATCCTACCCCAGGTAGCCGGGGTAAAGGGTGTTCGCGTGCGATTTATGACTCGGCGACAACGTTCGCACATTACACGCGTGATGGTGGTGGAGGTGAGTCAGCGCGGAGGAGCGTAGGAATCGCGATTCCACGGACGATGAAGCCGTCAAATATACGAGACGTGTACACAGTGATGGTGTGTGTGTGTGTGTGTGTTTGCCCGGAAAAACTATTCTCCGACGGTGGCGGAATCGAATACAGAATGGTTGTCTGTCACTTATTATAACAGGCAGATCGCCCCGGGGATGACGAGAGCTTATAGAAATTTTCGTGATTTCGTCTAAGTATTATTTATAGTAGTCTTAAGACAAAGTGGCCCATAACACTCCTCCCCATCCCCCTCGTCCAGATCAAATTTTCAGGTGGGGCAAACCAATTTAAAGGGGAGCATTATATATATATATATAGTATATAAAAACAATATTTATGCAATTTTTAATTTATTCACTCTGCTATCTCATTAAAATATTTGAACACAACTGTAATTTTCCATCAAATATCCATGTACGATATAGAATATTCGGGAAATTTACAAAGGAATAATACTAAGGATTAAAAATAAAACTTTAATTAAAGTTTATTTTGTATAATTAAATGATGAACACAGAGGGTAGCGGTCTCAAAAAGACTGATGACCGCTGAAAAGACATACTTACCTAAAAGCCTTTCTAATATTTTTTAATATTCTTAGAGGGGGCAAATATTGGGTTTAGAGAGGGCAACGCCCCCTCTGGCCCCGGCCCCAAGTAGGCACTGAGGCCTTTTAGGGAGTAGGTGATAGAAAGAGTCTATTAATATTATCATGTTAACAAATCCTTTCGTCCTTCAAATCATTAGTGGAAATAGACTAAACGTTTTTGGACGGCTAAAATATTTATTTGTTTGATTTAGCCCCCTCGTAACAAGTACTGACATTACTGACATCATAAAATGTACAAAATATTATATATCACAAAAAGAGTAAAATATGCAAATTGTATGCAACTCTTGGTGTTATGAAACGCATTTCTATATTACTTTACCTATGTTTTGAATGATTTTCGAAAAACATTAACCTAACTCCTATTATAAGTCCCTAGTCCTAGTAGCAATTAAACGAAACTCCTAATCGCGCGACTCGTTAGAAACGGCCGGAGTGTCCGATCGCCATAAGGGAGGACGGAGGAGAGGGACTAATGAAAAACAAAAAACCAAAAAAAAAAAAGGTTGTTCACACAATTGCGGCCCATCGAACATCCCACGACAGGTTTTTTTTTTAACTTTTTAGCTCTTTCTTACCGAAAAGGTTGCCGACCCCCGTTGGTCTCGACACTACCTAACCCGTCCCTTATCCCGGTGGTAGTCGGGGGTGGCGGCGATGGTGGTGGTGTAATCCTCCGCCGGTGTTTTTTTTTTTTTTTATTGCCCGTACGTGCAACGTTTAGCCCCGCAGTCACGCGTCTTACAATGGGGTACAAATAATAATAATAAACGTTCATTGAGAGAAGAAGAGTAGGAGGTATACACGCGCAATATAATTCGGTGTGTAATGTAATGTTGTGACGTGTGTGCGTGTGTACTGAGTAATATATGTTATAAACACACACACACACCACGCACACGTATAGGTATTGCGGAGGAGAGCGCAAGCATGATAATGCGTACAAAAAGATACCTGTTGGGGGGGGGCGGGGGAGGCTCGTCGTCGTGTAGTGACGGCGCGGCGGCGCTTGTGACAGGGAAGAGAAGAAGAAAAGAAAGAGGGAAGAAGAAAAGGTCTTTTCGGGTCGCGTGTAAACGCGATGACTGTTTAAAGGGGAAAGAGCGAAAAAATTACGACCCGCGGTGGTGACCACACGATGAATAGCCCCACGTTAATATTATTATTATTATTATTATTATACAATAAATATATGTGTGTGTGTGTGTGTGTGTATTTTACGCCATTGTACACCATATTTCGTGTGCTTGTGTCAGTAGGCCCGTGCCTCTCAACACAACAGGTATTATATACGTATATTATTACGCGTGTGTGGTGTGCACCTATTATATAAATTATTTATCATATTATAATACCTGTCCGCGATGCTAATTTCCCACGACAATGCGACACGAGTTTTTCACACCGGTTTGCAACGCGCACGCGCGCTCGTCTTCCTCCCCCGGCGGCGCGGAACGACATAATATTTTATCGCTACTTACCTATTATTGTTGTTATTATTATTATTATTACACAATATTTTGGGGTCAACGGGTGTCCCGTCGTCACACCTGTGTGTGTGCGTGTGTGTGTGTGCGCGCGCGCGCGCGTACGAATTCAATAAAACATATTATATTCAAGTCCTCTCGTTCCCACACGGACACGTCTTATTACAAATTGCAAACCGTCGTCGTCGGCTTGAATCTCTCATATCAAACAACACCTAAATACTATATTATACTAAGACTTATAATATACAAGATTGTCCTTTATATTTCGGCTCTGTGTCCTGTTGTCCTGACGACAGACCTCTCTCGGGACGCTTTTTGTTCACCTTGATTTCGAGTCCGTCCCATATCGATCCCGTTATTTTTTTTTTTTTTTGACTTACTGTTGATTTAAAATTTTTGAAATTATTGAATATAAAGCAACGTAAGAATCTAGAAATCTTTTGGATACCGTTAGATTAATTATTATAATCGTAAAATGAATTAACAAGTTTTTTTTAGAAAGTTAAGTATACAATATTGTGCATGAATAAAGGATTTGAAGAAATTTTAAAAAGTACCAATTTAGTTTCATTATGTTTTTCGAAATAATGTTTTTATGTGTGTTTTTAAATTTAATCTATAATAGGTAGTTTAAAAATTGTAACGAAAAAATAGAAAAAATGTCCTACATGAAATGAAGTGTCAAAATTATGACAGGAAAATTAAACTGTATCATCTCGTTCCTTATGCTTCAAAGATTTTTTGTCAAAATTACATACAGTAAAGAAATATAGATATTATAGTTTGTCGTTCGATGACTATTATAAAGTAGTGTTTATTATGATGATGATTTTTTTTTCCGATTTTATTCCTCCTATTACGTTTCATCAATAATTTACAATCAAGCACATTCAGCAACAGTACGTTTATCATATGAGTCATGACTAAGATTTAGTGAGTTTTTCACTTTGATGCAAAGCAACCGAAAATCATAGCCGACTTTAAAAAAAACATTTAAATTTAAAGTAATTTTTTTTTATTCAAATTTCATCCACAAAGTATCATTCATAATTCATAGTAGGTATTCATAGTTAAAAAAAAAAAAAAAAAAACTGTGGTGTATTTAAAATTCTATCATAATAATTATTAAAGTGGCAGAAATTTGTTGCAAAACAATCCCATGTTGTGTAAGTATTACATTTTGAACGGAGCGAAATGATTGTACAATGATGTTGTTTATTTCAATTTATCTTTTTGTGAAAAACACTTTTTCGCGTGTGCGAATAGAAAAACACTTGTGCAAAAGTTTCTCACAACAACTTTTTAAATCGGAAATTGACTTCCGTCAGTATTGTCTACTTAAAAAAGGTAATTTTTCCGAATTCCCAACGGTTTTACGGCAAACAAGGAAATAATATAGTAACCGAAAACAACTTAAAAACTGGTCGAAACTTTTGAACAAGTATTTCCATACTGAAAAAACAAAAAAATAAACATCACTGTAAAAACACTGGCTAATTAACTAACTTCAATTATTGGCCGTAAATAATGTAGTAATGGAAACTAATTATTTGGTTTCCGTTGCAATTTAATAATTTAACATATAGATTAATATGAATAACTCTAAACGTTTGTTGTTAACATATTATAGCGATAAAATTATAAAAATTATGCTAAAAATTAAATAGTGTTTTTTTTTTCTTTTAATTTTCAGCATCACTTAGCTCCACATTAGTGCCAAAACGGTGAAAATTATGTTGTAATTATTTTGCAATTCTGCAAACAATCTAATGGTATTAATAGTTTTTTGATTATCATGAAAACTATTCGTTTAATTTTTTCAGAAATCCTTCAGCACCGACAGACAGTATTGAAAAATTAGAAAAAAAAAGTTTTTCGTGCATTTTGATGCATATTTTCCATCCTGTAAAATATATATACAATATATATAAATATTAACGAGCGGGGGCGGGTGAGCAGGGGAGTTTTTTGTTTACGAATCGTTTGAAATTGTCGACGACTACCCCGCCGGCTGTGGGCAAGGCGACGGCGGCGGTTCAAGGACGAGACTTAACCGTAGCGCAACAACAATAATAAAAATATAAAATACACGTCGTGACATAACATACGCGATAGGCGTGCGCAGATTTCTTTTTCAGGGCATGCAGTGGCCTCCCACCACAAGTATTTCCGAAAATCATTAAAAGCAATTAGAATTATGGTAAAAAAACTGAACACACTTTGCACCATGGGTCTCATTTGCTTTTTTTGGATGGAACTTGTTTATTTATTAATCGTGAGAAAAAATATTTGATAAGAAAAGATATTTTTTTCATATCACAAATACCTATTGTCTTTGGCAAAAATATTTTTTATATAACAGCCTATTTATATTTGAATTTTCATAAAATTTAGATAGAAGATAAAAGTTTTAAAAGCATTTTTGACAAATTTTTTCGCAAAACTATTGGGAATTTCTAAATAATAATAATTACCTCTTTAAAGTACCATCAGCTAGAGCAAAATAATTAACTATTATCGAATCTTTTGGATAAGTATTTTTATATACGAAAAATTGTTCGAGGAAAAAAAATCGAAATTTTAATAAAGCCGGACACACTTTGTACCATAGGTATTCGTCGCTTCTCTTGGTGGATGTGTTAAATTAAAAAATAAAAAACCCGGGAGGCTTAACACTTATGGATATCACGAAATATTATTACGATAATTTTATATTTTTATAAAGGAGTTTGAAGACCAAATATTATGTTGTGATTTTTTTTATTTATCTTTGATTTTTATGGAAACGAGGAATTGTGCATACCCCCCGCGCACGCCCAATATTCCCGTGTGCTGCTGGAACAGACGTGTCTAACCAGTAACCCGGTATGCGGTACACTATATATATATATATATGTATATTGTTAATTATATATGTTACGACTTGATCTCGCCTGAGACTTCCGACGAGTCCGCGTCGCTGCTGCGAGGTCCACCGCCGCCGCCGGAAATTCACGACCGATGATTCACAGACGTTCACTGCCCTTACAACATAAATATATTATTCGGTGTAGGTCGACGAGCAGTCGAGTCATACTATTTATATGTAACACTAGTTTCTTTGCTCCGCTCGGAATTTAAAAAAAAATAAATGAGCATGAAAAATTTACTTAAAAACGCAGCAAAAAAGCCCTTAAATTTCTGAAAAAAGACCAATATACAGATATGAATTCAATAAAAATTATGTTTTAGAGATTTATTTTGTATTATTTTTGAGTTGTCTAGGAAAGACCAGTTGCGAAAAAATTATGTTCATTATTATGATGAAAAAAAATATATATTAATTTATAAAATCTAAAATTTTACAGAAAGAAAGTTAAAAAAATAAACAAAACAAAAGTAAGTTGAAATGTATAAAATTAAAATAAATTTGAAAAAATTGCGTAAATTTGCAAAATAAAAATTACATATTCTAAATATTGTTATGTGGAAAACAAATATATATCTTGGTTAGCATTGTATAACACTTGTAGAAAAAAAATTCAAAAATTATCAAAATCATGTTATCTCTAATTATAAGTGAAGTTCGCTCATAATTATCACAGTGAAATTTTTTGTTTTAAGAAACCACATTTTTGTGAAGTAAACCTCTTTTGAAAATTTCGTCCTGCGACTTGACGAATAGGAAATTAAAAAGGATCGTTTTCCCTGCCATTATTTATTCCGGGACGGATTACCCGAAATGCACCCTAGTTTTACACGCGTGGTTAAGAAGGGCGAGAAATTATGTGATCTTTTGGGTGAATTTATAGTAGAAAAAAGCTCAAAACGATAAAGCTATTAATAATCTAAATGTAAATTAATTTAAGAATAATAAAAAATAAAATAAAATAAAAATAAAGCATTTGCTTCAAACATTCTATTTCTACTTATAAAAAATTATAATTTCACATTTATTTTATATAGTATGTAATTATGACATCACATTATACACATTTTTAGTTCTCAGTTAAAACAATATAACATAACATACTTACAATTGCAAAACATTTCAATTTTTATACTTTTTGATGTAACGAACACAAAAAAAAATGAAAATGTTATTACATATTTAATTTTAACGGATATTTTTTATTCCAATAATTACACGCATTTATTGTACACTGTTAACTAATTTTTTTTTTTTTTGACTTAATACACATTACTACAGCGTTGTAATATGTTTAATTCATTCGGATTCTTTTTTTCAAAATATACATTAATTGTATACTGCTTTTTTTTTTTTTTTTTACTGGCGGAGTTTACATGAACCCAATTTTACCTGTTTTTTTTTTTTTCTGACTGCGTTTACAACAATACTAAAAGAAGGGATTTATTGTGGAGCTTACATGTGCTTATTCGTATAATATAGTTAATAACTATTAACTATTACCCAGTTATTAATAACTATTAGTTATACTATTTATAGATAAGAATTTTTGAAAAAAAAAAAAAACAGATCAATAGATTTCTAATTATAACGTCCTGTACATGCAAAACTTATAATTTTTACGAACTACGAAATAATTAGTTATTATTCCGTGAACAAATTATAATCATTCTTAATTCTATGGTTATAACACTATATGACTAATATTATAACTAAAGACTCGAGAGTGACAACAATCCATCGGTTTTAGGGTTTTTCATTCACTAAAAAAATACTAGTCATACAACTGACTCCTCCGCGCTTCACTTTCTAAATACTATGATTCATCGTTTTCTTAAAAAAGTAATAAATTAAACAATAACTATACACTAATACTTTTGGGTAAACCAATCGAAAGGTCTGCTAGAAACGCTATTATACTTACCGACTAATATATATTTAAATTGAACTAAATTTTTTTCGTAACGAAAACTAGAGGGAATAGAAATTATTTGTTCCTATATTATATTATGTAAACTCATTCGAGATATTTGCGTATTACTCGTTCTTAATTATTATTCATTTTAAATTCCGAGCGGAGCGAAGAAGTCAGCTTTTTTACATACGTGATTTTTATTTTTTATTTTTCTAGAAACATTTTTTTTCGTATAAAATGACTCGTACAAAAGCGTTTCACTAGTATATTTTTTTTTAGATCACATCACATCCAGATGGTACTTTAAAAATGTACTTGGATAAACTTTGTATACTTGGATATAGTACTTTAAATAATTTCTCAAAATCATCAACACAATGTCCAAAAACGAGGAAAAACTGTCGAAAAGTTAAGTGAAACGGCGGCAAAATACGCCGTAAATGATATTTTCATAAAATTTCAATTTTATTAATAATTTTGCTTTCACTCCGAAATTCGTAGAATTATAAACTCGAAATTTTTTTGCACATTATCAAAAATAGTGTAATGCAGATGGGAAACCACTTTTGAACTAAATGCATCGTTTTGAAATTATTACCAAGTGTTTTGTAAGCTGAATATTTGACAAAATTTTACTTAAATATATATCAGTTTCAAACAAATACAAAAATTTTAAACGATTATTATAAAAACAAAAAAAATTAATTTACGATTTTCGAGACATTTTCGTGTAAGTCATATGTCCAGATATTCAATATTCTTTTTACAAGCGTTTAAATTTTAGAATTATGATTTAAATGACGACAAATGATTCAAATTTCCAAATAGTGGCAAATTTTTTTTAAATATTATTTGGAAATAACTTCACAATTATTTATTGTGTTGAAGTTCCAATCAGAAACGTTTTATCGCAAAAAAAAAAAAAAAAGATTTATTATTTCTTTAAAATTTAACACACTCACCAATAACATCCCACCTTAGGAGCGGAGAATACCCATGCGAGACGGTACATCGGCTTTTTCACAATAATTAACTAATTTCACTAATTTCAAAAATACTCTGTTTAAAAATCAAATATTTCTGGGAATATTTAAAGTATTACAAGATCGGTGTCATATCAACGTCTCCGATTTTGGACACCACTGGCCACACACACACGGGGGGGGGGTGATACAACGCGCGTTCTACACACTCACGTCGGTTTTCTCGGAAACAATCAACGTGTGTGTGTGTGTTGGTTACATCAGGTTTTATTTTATTTTTTTTCGACTTTTTCGGTTCCGTCGAAAAAACAAATTATTATTATTATTATTATTATTATTGTTATTATACCGCGTGCGCGTATGAATATTATGCGCATGTGCGTGTGTGTGCACTGTGCAGTGCAACAACGACAATAAACTTGTGAACAAAAAATAAATAAAAATAAAATTATGATTCCACCCACCTCCCCTCTTCGTGTGTCACAGTAACGTGTGCGATGGTCGCCTATGCGTGCCCATGTGCTAGTGTGCATGTGTGCGCGCGTGTGTGTGTGTAAATACTCGCACAACATACAGGAAGTCTCTCGAGTACCACAGCAACAGCAGCGCCCGTCGGGATCGCAGAGAAATAAATACATAATACGATATTCTGTAACACACGTATTATAACACATTATTATATGCCTACCACCGTCGTCGCAGCCCCGCCACGCCACATTGTGAAACATGACACAATAATATTTTACACTTTATTAAGATACGAGACTTACACAGCTCACTTAAACCTTAAATATATGCGCTCTACATATTTGGCATGGTATGGTGACCGGATATAGAAATAAAATACAAAAATAAGTACGCGTTAAAATATAGTTTTGTTTCTCAATCGGCCAATGCGCTAATTATTATCCGACAACACAAGTTTTGGAAATTTTATGCCGATTCCAGGAAAAATTATTAAAAAAATCCATTTTGATTTTTTATACCTTTTTTAGTTACTCAAGGGCATGTAACCAAATGTGTGCGCCGCTAGTGACAAGTTTTTTATTAATTAATTTTTTTTTTTCAAACTAAAAATAAAATATGACATATAAACACTGTGAACTATATAGTGAAAATTATGCTTTTTAGTCTCACGAATTTATTTGGTAACTGGTTTACAATAGGTTATATTTGTTTCAATTGTCACAACAACTTTGTTTTCATTTTCATTTTCTTTACACACACCAAAAAGCATCAAACTGAAAAATGTAAATTACTCAAAAGAAAATGTATATTTTGTAATAGTTATGATTTTAATTAATACGTAATAATCACATTAATGAATTCAAAAATATTTTATTGAAATCGAAATTGCTTTTTAAACGTTTAATATGAAATGATAAACACAACAGTACTAGTGACTTGATAAGATAGTTGGTAGTGAAAATAAAACATATGATAAACAATATTGTTACCACGGTTGTTTCGATAGTATTGATATCAATGTACAATACGGTATGATGAAAAATGTATTCAATGCGCATTAATGACATAAAATGGGATAAAAACGTTTTTTTTTTTTTTCAAATAAAATCGGTATACAACCAAATGTCATCATTATGCAGTGTAGGGTTAATTGCGATTTTTTTACATGGTCGATATGTCAAGGGTGAGAATTTTTTTTGGTAAACTTTGATCCTTAATAAAATGCTATATTTTATAATATATAATATATTGTTCTGATTGGGGGAAAGTTTAAAAATATTTCATTGGATTTTTAATTAAAACCTCTTTTACCTATTATAATCGCGTCTAACTCACAAACTTACCTGACTATGATCCAACTAATTAAGAATAATTATTCTTATTAATAACTGTAAAAAATACACCAATACTGTAACTACTGGATTTATGCCAAAGAAGAAAAATATCAGATCGTACAAAATAATATGCATTAGATCAAATTATAAAATATAAGCAAATATAACCGAATAAATTATGAACGATTTTATTGTAAATATGTATTAATCTACAGTGTAATCAAAAATGGAAAAGAAAAAGTACAAATTTATGTACTCAACAGTGTTGTTGTGAGAACACTAGTACAATGGAACTAAAAAGAGTACTGGCCTACAAAAATAAGTACATCATACCTAATAATGCGTGCCCGAACAAACAAAAATTTTAACTACGAGCCGTAGATATAGTAGATAATACGATGTGTTCTAAAATATTCGGAAAAAATATAAAATAAAATTACAACGTTTTCCTGGGCTGGACACAAGCTATACTTCTTTTTTAGATTCTGAACGAAGTGAAGAAGCCAGTGTTTTTACAATGATTTTTTTTTCTGTGTACAACTTTTCGTATGGAAATACGCTTGTCCAAACGTTTCGATCAGCAACTTTTTCAAAACCGGATTTGCCTCTAGACGGTACTTTAGAGAGGTCATTTTTTGAATTTCTCGATTCTTCAATTTTTTTTGGTAAAAACTACCCAAAATTTGACAAAAACGACTCGAAAACCATCATTTTTTGATCCGAACTATATGAAAATTCAAACACAATGTAATTTGTAGTAATACTGTAATTTTCTATCTATTTTAATTGGCACACTGTTGTTATATGCGATTGAGAATTTCGAAAAATTACCTCTTAAAAGTACCAAATCCAGAAGCAAATACTATTTTGCCACTTTTGGTTACAGCTAGTTAAAGAAAAAACAAAGTTACAAAATATTATAAATATAAATACACGATATTATATTAATATAGAGTATAGAGGGTTCCTCTGGATTTTTTGAAAATATATGGGGTGCCGTGAGTCAAAAAAAGTTGGGAACCTCTGATCTAAACGAATGTAAGTTAAGTTTAAAGTTAAACTTTTTTTTTTTTTTAACTAGTTAAAGTCACATTGAGAAAAAAGTAACTCGATTAAGTCAAAAATAAGCCTATTTTATACGATACTCACAATCCTTAGGAAAATAAAAATGAAAAATTTGCCCGAATTAAATTTAGAATCTTATTTATAAAAATTATTTTGCTATAGGTACATATCGAAAATTGGACGTATCAAAAGTATTTTATACCGCTCAAGTGCTCACCGTCCGCAACATCTTTTTTTTTTTTTGAATTGTCGGTACTCGAATTACCACCAGATTCGGTTTTCTATTCAATCACAATGGCGAGTCACGACGACGGTGCAGACGAGTGCATTTTCGTTCGAGTAAAAGTAAAAAAAAAAAAAAAAAAAAAAAATGCACCTGTTCGATATTCATACAGGGTTTTGTGCTATTATTATTTAATCGTTACCGGATTACAACGCGATTTTCGTTTTTCATCGAACTCGAAAAACAATGATTGCAATACACAGACTTCAAAAACAAGCCCTTGCCCATCTTTGCAATGAAAAAAATCGAAAATGTCCTCTAAATTTATACGAAAAAAAAAAAAATAGGACACGCGAAACGATCATTTCAAAATATGTTTAATTAGATGATGCAAAACCGATATTGAAAAACCAAAAAAAAGCCAAAAAGAAATTTTCCGGATTAAAAGAATTTAAAATATTGTATGTGGGTTTATATTAAGAAAAACGTGTTTTCACGTGAACTTAAAGTGATTGTAAAAAAAATATTCATTGTGTTAAAATATAATCTTTAGACATAGTTAGAATGATAATAGAAATGATTACAAAAATTATTATTTTACACTCCGTTAATTCTACGAAATCATTTGTAACAACTCATATTTTAGGTGTTTTTTAATAAAAAAAAATCCTGAGATTCATTTTTACACTGCTTTACGTATTAATACATAGATCATTTCCATTGACTTACTTATTCATTTTTGTATATTTTGATACGTATTTTTGAAAAAGAATAAATTTGACATAGGTAAATCAAATTTGAATTTTTCAAGACGTCGACCGAGATTATATTTTATAAGTAAGGACGTAGAGGTTCAGTTTTTTTTTTTTATGTTTTTCATTTGATTAAAAGTTATATGAGACCATAATTTAATTAATAATTACACAATAAATGTTACACACTATTTCATTATGATATGTTCACTTTATAATATTATCAAATCACGAAATCAACAGATTCTATTTGGTCCAATTATATTAAAATTAAAATTACAATACAATATTGCTGTAATATACATAATTTCCGTTTGTTTAATGAGTATTTTTAATTATAATTTATTTTTATGCTCACTAACAGCTTCTCTTTCTCGTGTCAGTGTTATTCATTCTCCAGAATTTCCAACACAATTTAAAATGTTTTCGAATCACCCAGAAACTTGATTTTTCTCCAATAATATTTTTCGGGTAAAAAATATTCAACATTTGAATTTAATCAATTATTAAGTAATAATTTTGAGAAAACTATAATATTCCCGATAAAGAGCCGGTCACGAAATTGTTCCGAGGGTTTTCCCGGGGGGAATACGTGTATTGATAATTACAACGTCGTTTATTAACACTCGACAAGTCGTTAGAACAATTTTTTAACAGAATTAGGACTATACAAAATATTAATTTTTGTTAAAAATATTATGCATTAACAGTGGAAAAAAAAAAATGTGGAAACGTATAAATTAAATATGTAGTCTTAATTAGTTTTTAATCACAATTAAGACGACTGCTTTGGGGATAAAATCACATTGTACACATAAAAATCCGTTTTTTTTATTTATTACTAGGGACTTATAGAAGTTAACATGTTTTTCAAAAAAACCATTCAAAACATATAGCCAATGCGTTTCATAACACCAGGAGTTGTATGCAGTCCTCTTTGATTGTCATATTTTGCATATTTTTCTTTTTTTTTTTTTCGATATAAGTGCATATTTCACATATTTTTCAATATTTGATTTGAATTTTTTTGGTATCGGAAAATTTTTCCATGAATAACTGAAGAGATTAAAATATATTATTCATTATTTGATTTTTTTAAATGTAAGCTTGAAAAGAATAAAGATTAAAAAAAATTTTGAGTTTTTACAGTGAAATTAATGTTTTATAAGAGATTAATTTAGCATCTTTACATTTTTTTCTAGACCATATTTGGTACATTTTTAGAGCATAAATTTTAAGGGTTTTTTTAGAGCTATAAGTCCTTAGTCCTATTTATCACTTACAAATGCACAAACGCGACCATTTTCTTCACACGAATTGCGTTTCGAATTCAATAACATATTGTTCCCGTCGACAGTAGTCGTTTTTAATTTTTTTTTTTTTTTTTTTATTCGGGATTAGCGATTTTATTGGCTCTTGCGTATTGTTAAAAAACCTTTTACCCCGTTATTGTATATAATATAATATATATTTTATTAATTTATTCGCGTACACGCGCACTTCGCGGGGTGACGACAATCGACAGATGAAAAAAAAAAAAAAAAAAAAACAATCCCACAGGTATACGACGACGAGTGTAACCGGGAAAATCTCGGCGGTCGTAAGAGTTGGTAAATATTTGAGAAGACAAAATAAATCCGAACCAAATTTGCTTTTGGAACTGTTGTTGGCAATTGATAGCGTTTCCGTTGCGACTTTTAAGGGAAACATTATCCCTCCGCCGCCGCCGCCGTCGGAGCGCATGTGTTGTTGTTCCTCCGCTCGAAATCAGACACGAATCAATGGTTTCCTGTCCTTCGCATACATACGCACACACGCATTCATTGTTCGCGCGCGCACACCCATTAACAGAATAATATTGACATTCTTTCGTACGCACACACTCCACTATATAATATATATATATATATATATTATTGTATACCTACCTACTGTGTGCGAGTATTTTACTATCGTTTCGAAAACGACCGATTTTCAGATTTTGAACGAAGTGAAGAAGCTAGTGTTTTTACAATGATGTTAAATTTTTATTTATTTTTTTCTGTGTACAACTTTCACTTGTCCAAAAGTTTCGATCAGCGACTTTTTCAAAACCGGATTCGTCTCTAGATTGTACTTTAAAGAGGCCATTTTTAGAATTTCTCTTCTCTTTTTTTTTTTTTTTGGAAAAAACTACCCAAAATTTTGGAAATGTGAAAAAAATATTTTGGACATTTTTTTTTTTATATTATTAACTTCCCTCGTTCAAAATCGTCTTATTGAATTTATTTTATTAAATGATTTATCGTTTCTTTAAAATTCAATACACCCGACGAGCGAAGTACACACTTTTTCAATACGAATTAGCTAGTAATCGGTCGAAAAATCGATGGATTTTTAACTCCAAAGTAAATAAATACAAAGAAAAAAAATTCAACGGAAAATATGTCCACTGGTAAAAAAACAAAAAAATGAAATAACTTATCTATACATAGATGACAAAACTAAATTTGAATTTATGAAAATTCAAGTTATCACGTATATTTTATCGTTTTTTGTCGATTTTTCGGTAGTTTTCCTTTGCGCGTAGAAAAAGTATTCAAAAATTTTGGAAAATAACCTCTTAAAAGTACCATCCGCGTGTGATTTCGGTTCTACAAAGTAACTTATCGAAATTTTCGACCTAGTATACGAAAAAGTGTTTGCAGGAGAAGAAGAAAAAAAAAATAAAATAAACGTCATTGTAAAAACATATAAAAGCTTCTTCGCTTCACTCGGAATCTAAAATAATTATAATTCGTGATTTAGATTAGCGAGCGTTCATTTTATTTTAAACAACGGTTACCGTTTTTTTTTTTCAAATAATAATATTTCCATCGTTTTAATCGAATTTATGCGTGGCGTTTTTTTTTTTTTTTTTGTTTTTCGTTTAGATAGTTTCGATAAAACATAAAATCATTTGGAAGCGAATTCTTCCTAACCAACAACCGACAGGTTCCTCCCCCCCCCCCGATATTCTTCTCCTACGAAGTCTCTCCTGCGAACACACACACACACAGATCACACTGTTATTATATGTAATTAGCTGAGAATGCGAACAGACAGTTATTTTTTTTTCTTCTCTATAATATTATTATTATTATTATGTAGGAGGGTGTGTGTGTACGAACAACAATAATAATTATTAAATATTGTATATTATACACAACATAATAATATGAAATTCGTGTATATATATATATATATATGTGAAGGGTGTATCGTCGTGCATTTTTCATCCCCACCACTACTCACAGCAATATTCAGTAGGTAATAGTAATAATGACGATGATGATGACGACGATGATGATGATGATGATGACGACTACTACTACGAAGACTAACCGACCTTGAAACGACAACACACACACACGAACAGATTTATACCCCCTCACCCCACTGCCCGAAAACAACCCCTCTGCGTCTCGTCATCTACACACACACACACACGCATAGTCAGCACACGTGTGCATCGTGTGTATACGCGATGTTGTCGGACGGCCAAGCCTGCGCGTATAGATTCCATCGTCGTTGTCGGGTTCCAGACAAAACCATCGCCAAACTGGCGCCTCTGGAACGCGTTTATTATAATAGTATAGTGTGTATCTTCTCCTCTGTTCAAAAAAATAAAAATAAAATAAAAATACTTATGTATAATACCGTCGTCGGTAGGTCGGTGTAAAATATTGGCCATGCTCTATAGGGATCCGCCTACCTGTTATATGATGTGGTGCGTGGGGGCGAGGGAGATTTTTAAATTAAACGTAAGCCAAAAAATATAATAATAATAATAATAATAATAAAAATAATAACCATTATGTTTTGTGTGTGTGTGCGTGTGTGTTGTTGGTGCACAACAGCTTACACGAGAGAGAGAGAGAGAGAGAATTCGCCAGATGAATTCTAGAGACGTGTATTATACGAAGACGAGGAGAGGAGAGGAGAGAAACCAATTTATCAATATAATAATAATAATAATAATATGTATATGTTTATATGTATACTAAAGTATTGTGTGTGTGTGTGTGTGTGTGTGTGTGTTTGCGTTCACTACAACATTTTCCCACACACACAGTACGACGACGGCGTATTAATAATATTATTCCGTTTCGTCCATTGTTTTCAAAAAAAAAAATCCCCCCGCAAAGAGTGCTTATCACGCGCGCAAACTGCGCCACATAGAACTACTGTATGTATAAAAAATAAAACACGTTAGTTTGAGATTTATAATCGCACTCAAAAAATATCCAAACCGATTTAATGTTTTATAAAGATTTGATTTTTTTTTTTTTTTTTTGAAAAAAGTTATTTTACGGAAAAATGACTCTAATTTTCTAGAATTCTAACTTTTAACGATTGCAGAAAATTATTCACCGAGCCGAATTTGACAGCAAGTAGAAAAAAATACGTGAAAAATCTTTGAGGATTTAAAATAAAACATTTTCCTAGACGAAAACTAGACATTACCGAACTTCAATAGTTTTCTCAAAAGATTTATTTCATAACTAGCCTAGGTATATCCAATCTAGGTTATCCATACTAGATTTAGTCTATGACATATTTAATAGATTTTACTATGATTCGATGTAGTTTTTCCTTTTTGTATTTGGAAAACTTTTACTACTAGAACCGATTTGTGTTCTCTAAAATCGCTGAACGCTATCCTTTTGAATAAGTTTTACCGCACAAAAACGTATTTCTAGAAAAAAAAAAAATAATAAACATTTATGTAAAACCACTAGCTTCTTCGCTCCGCTCATAATCTAAAATAAATCAATACTTTTCAAACATATGTCATCAATAAATAATTACACTTTTAAAGTATGGGTTATAGTAGGGTGACCATATTTAAGAAAATAAAATACAGTACAAAAATATTTCTCATAATATTTTTAAATAAATAAGTATTTATTTCATATATATATATTTATGTTTTTGAATCGTGACAAAAGTATAATTTTTAAACTACCTATTATAGATTAAATTTAAACACTCGTAAAAACATTATTTTGAAAAACATAAAATAACACAATGAAACTAAATTGATACTATTTAAAATTTCTTCAAATCCTTTATTCATGCATAATATTGTATACTTTATTTTCTAAAAAAGAAACTTATTAATTCATTTTACGATTATAATTATTGATCTAATGGTATCCAAAAGATTTCTAGATTCTTACATTGTTTTATATTCAATAATTTTGTTTCAAAAATTTTAAATCAGCAGCAAGTCAAAAAAACGGACGGGATTAATATGGGACAGACTTGAAATTAAGGTAAACAAAAAGCGTCCCGAGAGAAGTCTGTCGTCTGGACAACAGGACACTGAGCCGAAATATAAAGGACAATCGTGTATGAAACACGACGTATGGTCACTCTAGGTTATAGAAACAGCAGACACGCTTCACTTTAATATCGTTATAAAACCACAAAGTATAATAAACGAAAATTATCCTTTTACACAAAAATTTAAGTGCGTTAAAACAAAAAAAGTGAAGACCCTGCATATGCACATCGTTGAGTTCTGCCGCAAATGACGAATATAACCCTTATATTTCTCTCGCACACTTACTATACTTTGGTTTTTTTATTCCATTCTATAGTTTTGGCATATTATTATTATTATTATTATTATTATTTAACCCCGGCGTCGTTTGGTGGCCCAGTAAACCCGTCGTCGGTATTTCAGGCGACCCTTCGAAAACAACACAACCTGTTTCGTTTTCGAGAGTGCTATTGTGCGGGCGGCGGCGGCTACGACGACCTTCGGAGACTTGAACGCCACTCCGAAATGCGACGGGAGGCTTACGTATATACATATATTATAATAGGTGGTGCTGCAGCCAGTGGATGGTGGGGGGGGGGTGTTAGATAAAATAATGTAAACGCGACCTCGCACAACACACATTTAGTTGAACACACACACGCGCACGCCCAAGATTGCCAACCTAACCGAACCGGTACAATCGCTGAGTACGGCCGCCACTGGCATATATCATATAACTAGGTCGTTTCGAACCCTACGACCGGTTACACGTATAAACGCGTGTGTGCGTGCATACGCGATTAGGCCACGATTAACATAACCGTGTTAATATATTATTATTATTATTATTATTATTATGGCCACTGTATACGACGAAATGACCTCTATTATATATTATGTGTGTGCGTACGAGGAGGAGATTAATTGAAAAACGGTCGACAACTTTGTTCTCTTTTTTTCGCGCTTTTCACCTCCTCTGCCCACTACCCCACCGCCCACGCGCGCGCGCGCGAAAAACCGCCTTGAATAGAGAATTCATCATAAATCACCCACGGCGGCGGCGGCGGCGCGGCCACAGCAACAATGTTTTGCTGGGTCAGCTAATGAGCGCCGAGTAAGCATAAAACTTACAAAAGCCGCTCGGTTGGTCACTCGGACACTCTCCTCAGCACAGCCCTTTTCGTTTTAATAAAAAATAATAAAAAAAAAAAAAACCGACTACCGCTAGCACATTTATTATACAACACCACCAACCAACGCGAGTCGACTTAATCGCCGCGTCTGATGCTCATTATTATTATTATTATTATTATTATAATTAATTTTGAATTTTTCTCAGCCGCGGCGCGTTTTCACCACCTCAAGCTTATTTTCAATTTGTTCGGATCCGGCACCAAGCATTTTCGGCTGCTCGTCAACTTGCACGTCGGAGTCGATTTTTTTGCCGCCGGTTTGTACTGCAATCGTTCCGGCAACTCTATCACTACCGTCTTGTACGCGTCCAAAGGCAATCGCCGCTCGGCAACACAACTCGTCGTCCCGTCACCACCACCACCACCACCACCACCTATTATATATTACATTATACTGTTACTAATGTATATTATAAAAATCTGCTTTTTCTTATGTATGAAAATAAATAAATATCTCTTGTGTTAATCTACATCCCGCGCGAAATGAGACTAGAAATAAAATATTTAATACTTAATTTAAACACTACAGTTGGCAAACAGAGCGCAATTAACAAAGGCACTCGATTATGTAAGAAAAAAAAATTTTAATTAATCTCCATCACTTTTTAACACATTTAATTTGTTTGTAAATTAACTTTTCATGATATTGTTTTATTGGTATAGTAATAGTTTTTATTGGTAATAACCAGATAAATATTTTAATGCATGTTTATGTTAACTATTATATTTTAAAATTTTAACACTCGACTGTATTCAAAACTCTCATTTTCAGCACAAGCTTAGCTTTTGAAAGGGATACTATTTATAATATTATTTTGTGTTTTGTATTTTGTATACTTATGTAATTGTATATATATGATGGTTTTTTATATCACTTAACAAAATAAATAATAATAATAATAATTAAACGACGACAACGAGTTGAGTTGGGAAAACAAATTCTACGTTGACGAACATTTACCGGTCGGTCCGTCGTGTTGTTGAGGAGCCCGGGAACTCATCAGTACCGTCATTAGGGGGTTGATCTGCTGAGCCGGTTTTTGGATTTTCTTCGTCTCTTTGTCCGGGCACCTGCGGCACACACACACACACACACAGTACGAATAACATTATTTTTTATTTTATTTTTTTCCAGACGTTGCGAGTAGGAGTAGTAGTAGTAGTAACAGCAGCAGGTGTAGGGTGAGGAAATCGTCAAAAATACGCAATTAACTGAACACGGTATGTGCATATATATATATATATTTATGTCTACGTACACAAGACTTGATTAAATTAATAATAATAGAGAGTTGATCAAAGACAAGTGCGACCGCCTTCGTTTTAAAATATAGAAATTATTAAATTTTTTTTATTTTTTTGAGTAGAAAATTCACCGTACGACATTTGAACCATAGTGCTCGCACGTATTCACGCGTTATTATAATGTATTATGCGTAAAAGTGATTCTCAAAATATATTAAAATATATTATATTTTATTAATAATATATAATAACTAATAAATAAAATATCTAATAATTGAAGAAATGATTATAATCGTTTCCTTAAAATTCAATATACACCCGTCAAGAGAATGCCACCCGACGTGCGAAGAACACCCCGACGAGCGAAGTACACACTTTTTTTTTTTAATTTTATAATCACTTACTTAGTTTTGTAACAAATTGTGTGTAATAATAACATACACTTTCAATTTAATTTAATTTATTTATATTTAAATTTAATTTAATCATATTTTCGCGGCACACACTTTGGGAGACACTGCGCTTATAAATATATGGGTTTTATGAATTGCAGCGGATATGGTTATGGCTTCTTGAGCTACTACTTACATAATTACGGCCACAAAAATTATTTTCTTTCGACGGTTTCGTAGCAACTCGATTCGACACACAGACGCAGGCGATCAAACAAGAGGAATCATAAAAAAAAAAAAAAGCCATCAAAATCCAAAACCCGATCGAGCATAAAAGTGCGTGCGACGTTGCCGTATCTCATGCCACTATACGTTTTTGGGAATAAATTATTTCGTGTTTAGAGAAGAAAATATTTTTGAAAAACAACAATTTTATATATATATATCCGTTTTTTTGTCGTTTTTACTTTACCTTAATATTATTATCATTATTATGTTAATAGTGCGAGTAAAAAGCCCGGACATACTTCGCACGATGGGTGTTCTCTGCACGACAGGTGGGATTCTCTTGACGTGTGTATTGAATTTTAAAGAAACGATAAATCATTTTTTTCAATGAAACGATTCTGAACGAAGGAAGTTAATAGTATAAAAAATAAATGAGAAAAAAAATATTAGAAAAATGTCCAAATTTTTTTTTCACATTTTTAAAATTTTCTTGCGACAAAATCTTTCTTATATTATTTTCCATCTATGTTAAAAAGTTTCTTATAGTTCGGATCAAAAAATCATGGTTTCCTAGTCGTTTTTGATAAATTTTGAGTAATTTTTTCCAAAAAAAAAAAAAAAAAATTGAATAATTGAGAAATTAAAAAAATGACCTCTCTAAAGTAACATATAGAGGCAAATCCGGTTTCAAAAAGTTACTGATCGAAACTTTTGAACAAGTATTTCCATTCGATAAGTTTTACACAGAAAAAAATTAATAAACATCATTGTAAAAACACTTGATTCTTCACTTCGTTCAGAATCTAAAAATTAAATTCAATGAGAGCGGTGGGAGATTTTAAACATTAAAAGAGGCGTTGCGTAAAAAAAAAATTTGGGAAACACTGATCTATAATAAAGTTTTATTGTTACTAATAATTATTTAGCACTCTGATTAATATTATTAATAATGCTTTGTTATTTTAACATTATACCATTTACCTATTATTAAACAAAACGAACAAACCAAAATTAATTATTTTTAATTATGAAATATATGCACATTTTTATATGACATTATTACGTTGTGAAATCGGCTGCACTATAGTTAAATACCGAAAATCACAAGAATTTTCGACAATAATAATTAATTGCAATATAATGCAATTTAATTACCGACCGACGTACATAATATACATTTAATATTGATATATATATATATAAACATTTTAGTCAAACCGTTTTATTTTTAATTAATTTAATTTCGTTACGAATAACGCGTATACGTATATCGTATATTCCAAATGAATAATTATTATTTCGCGAACAATAATTTGTGGCAAACAACGAAAACACAATATTCACACATAACAGGCTTTTAACACTTTTTTTTTTTTTTTAATTTACATTTTACAATCGTCATTTTTGACTTTATAACGACCATCGTAGTATTATATAATGAATACGGCGACGTAGTAAACATATTAACAATAAAATAATAATATGTGGAAAACAATAATTATTAGGCGTTTGAACTATTGGACCGGTTATGGTTTACGATGGGACATAAAAAGAAACGAAACGAACGGCTTGACCACAGAAATTCTACGCGAAAACCAAAATAATATTATTGTGTATACTCCATACAGTAATATTCCGCTCGAGCAATGCGAATCCGAGTTATCCAAAATATTAGTTATTAACGAACGGGGACACGTGTCGCGAGTGACGACGCGTCCATAACGTAAGGACGCCACTAAATTACAAAAAAAATTACAGAACCGCCGCCGAGTGGAATAAAAAATAACTGTCGTTCAAATATATACACTTAAAAATAATGTTTTCACATTTAAAATGAACTATAGAATTTGTTCGCATCTATCCGTCCCCTCTTAATTTGAGAGGCTTTTACTTTATTATACAACGGTATTTCCACAGTAAAGTGGAACCAATCCAACATAATAAATGTAATATTGTCGCATGTTTTTACAAAAATTAAAATTTTTATCACATTAAATTTGTGTTACTCAAACCGTACCAATTACACAATCATTGCAAAATTTGAGTTTAGCGGTCTTATAAACATGTAAATTAATGTAAAATATAAAAATAGTACCCCCCCCCCAATACTGCCCCCTTAATTAACAGTCAAATTAAAAAATTTATATACAAAATTTGAATTCAGCATCCTTAAAAATGATGGAACTGATGTCTAGCATAATTTTATGTGATATAGTTTTAGAGTAATATTAATTTATGTGAGCTAGGAATGCATTTCATCCCTCTGTGCGTCAGTCTGGTGCAGGTGACGGAAAAACATTTAAAATCAGTTTGAGAGCCGAAAATAAAACGATTTTATTATTTTAGATTCTGAACGAAGTGAAGAAGCTAGTGTTTTTACAATGATGTTTATTTTTTTTTTATTTTTATTTTTTCTGTGTACAACTTTTCGTATAGAAATACTTGTCCAAAATTTTCGATCAATAACTTTTTGAAACCGGATTTGCCTCTAGATTGTACTTTAAATAGGTCATTTTTTGAATTTCTCAATTCTTCAATT
>JAIPRM010003222.1:0-26823 GCA_025469315.1 Stegophylla sp. TES_Ste_2020 | reverse complement strand
TAAAAAAAAAAAAATTAAAAACAAACAGTTTGTAAAGTTAGCCAAACAAACTATTTTTGGGAAACTATACAGCCAACCTCCTCGTGGTGTTTCCTGGGTAACACTTATAGGCTGTATAACCTCTATTAAACCTCAATTAAAACTTCAATTGATATTAAAAGCTCTTACGATTAACTTATGGGACTCATATTTCTTACTACCTTTTTGAAACCGGGACTCAGTTTACCTACCACCTTTTTAAAACCGGGACTCAGTTTACCTAATTACGTAGTTTTGGGACTCAGTTTACCAACTCCGCCTACCTACTGTTGTAGATAGTTGGTAGATCGATAACAATAATTTTATTAGACTTTAAACAACAATAATTATTATTGATTTTGAGTAGATATCCTGTTTTTTGGTGAAAATATTGAAAAATTATAACAAAAATGTTGAAATATTATGTTTGTTTTAACCTTTACATATTTCTGAATTAATAGAGGTTATAACTGTATATTTAATAGAATTTATTTTTTTCAATTCTCATTGAATAAAATTTCCATAAATATGGTTCAAGGGGGGTGTCCAGATACCCAAAAACACTCCTCTTGGTTGCGCATTGTGATCGATACACTCGTCTGTAAAGAGTCGATCTAAACAGCAACAAATTTCAACCGCGATACGGCGCGGAGAGTGCCATCATTACGTTGTCCCATCGTTCTGTATCATTAATAACGCCAGCAGCTATAATGACATAGAGAAATAACAAAAACTTTTAGTCACGCCCTCTGTAACGAAATAATATTGTAAAATTAATCTTACTACTACACGCAGCACAATAAATTGTAGCTATAGCGATTGGCCCTCAAACGTAAGATGCGAATTTTTTTTTTTACTACAAATTACTACAATAATTACTTACAAACGCGGAACTATGACCTAGCCACATTATATGTATTTAAATATTTTCCGTAGATCGTTTTAGAATCAGATAGGAAAAATTTCGCATCGCCATGTTTTTTAAGTATAAATACAGGCCACGCAATATTTTCATAAAATACATATGGAACAAAAAACAAACATTTTCGTTTTGTTTAATATGAATCAACTAATAATTAATGCGCTTCCGTCATTCGTAATTAATTTATACGATCATTTAAAAAAGGTTGAAAAATTTAATTATTATGACTCATTAGATTCGTATGAAATTAAACTCGTTCATAAATTGTGCCTAATTAATGTAACATATTGTAGTCTACTAACAAAAATTACAGTATATCTTGAGTTCTCCTAAATCGTTTGCGTGATTCCTTTCTAGTGGATAATTGTGTATGATTATGACACTTTTATAATTTTTGTACGCCAAAAAACTTTGTTGAAATTTCGCTTACCTTTTTCATTTGTTTCTTTCTGAAGGTCTATTTTTTAGATTCTAAACGAAGTGAAGAAGCTTATGTTTTTACAATAATGATTTTTTTTTATTTTTCTGTATACAATTTTTTGTATAGAAATACTTGTCCAAAAGTTTAGATCAGTAACTTTATAGATCTCAGATGGTACTTTTGAAAGATCATTTTTTAAATTTCTCATTACTTTTTCTAAAAAAAAAGGAAATTTTCGAATTTGAAATTTTATTCTGCAGATTTAGAAAAAATTCAAAATAGCCATTTTGTAAATCTGATTTTTAAAAAAATATTGGTGCTTTAATCTCTAATAAAGATTAATCCATTTTCTACGATATTTTTAGATTTTTAAATGATTGAATAATATTGTTCAATAAGTCATAATATGTAACACTGTATAACACCATAAATATAAGCTAATAACCTCTGTAGTTGAAGCTTACGGATCAATAAAAAAAAAAAAAAAGTCATAATAATTATTTACTAACTTAAAAAAAAATTTGAAAATAAACGGACTGATCTTCATTAGAGATTTAAGCATCAATATTTTTCTAAAATTCAAGTTAACAAAACCATAGAAAAAATTTCAAATTTGAAAATTTGGGTTCTAAAAAAAATATATATGCGTTATTGCTGTAGCGCAATGCTGTAGTAATGGTTTACAAAAAAAAAAAAAAAAGAAAGTTAAAAATTATTAATAGAATAAAAGTTATCGCGTTTGTCAAATCATACTGGGGACACCCTGTATATAATATATATGAAAAATAGTATTATTGATGTCGTATTTTAAAAACTTATTTTAATGATCTACTGATTTATAAGAATTATATAATACGTTAAAAGTATTATTTAGGTATAGGATATAATATAAAATTTAACAGCAGTTTTATCCACCCACGTCCAATTGTTCTCTAAGCCGTCCTAAGGGAGAGGAAGGAAAAGGGTGCGCGTATATTATAGACGGTCACCCGCAGTGATAACCGGACTCGAAACAATGTGGTTGCGACCTCGTCCATCGTTCGTGTTATTAAAATATAGAATTTATCAACGATAAAACAATGTCGACAGTTGTTGGCATTTTTCGCGCAACACTATAATAATATGTATTTATTATTATTATTATTATTATATTTTTTTTTTTTTACTCTGGCCCTACTTTACGACGATAAGATGAAAATAAATTTTCCCAATAACGTCGATGCATAATTGGAAATATACGCCGCCGCGACGTGGCATCAGCAATAAACCTACGTTCTTATAACCGTCGCAAAAAAAATTCACAATCGTAAAACCTACTTTCGTCGTCGTAATAAGATATGGGCTTCGTGTGGACTAGTGAACTCGTCGGGAATCGGAAAATAATTAAATTCCAAAAGTATAGCGAAGACTGAAAAAAAAAAAACGTAAACCCTTTTAACAATATATCGCGACGTGATAAACACATCAGATAATATCATTGTTGGAACGTTCTACACATAATATTGTAATAATGGTACGTGTGTAAAATGCTGTAAGTTTTTTTTTTTTTTTTACTGACATATTAAAATTTCCATAGACGATCTCCTGCGAAATTGTTGTTCAAGTAATAAAGATGTTCTCGAGATATAGTGCAGCTGAAAAAACTGTCTAAAAAAACCAAATGGCAATGTATGTGTAAAATATAAAAACATAACAATTGCGTGTTAATTATACTTAAGTTGTACAAAACGCAAACTAATTAACTATGCTGAACAATTAAGAATTATCGATTTTAAATGGCAGTCATTGAATTTATAATATTCAAACCTGCACAATTCGTAAAAAAATTATTATGAAATGAAACATAAAACGAATAAAACCAAACTCTGCGAAACGCCGCGTGAAAATGGTGTGACAACTAAACTGCAACAAAACGCGTCAGCTGAGGTCCATAATTGGGCTCATTAAGAACAATAGGACCTAAGGGTTTAAAAAAAAGATTACAGAATATTATGATATATTTTATATATTTTTTTTTAATGAACACGCGTGCTATAGTTTTGTGTAGGTATTATAGTTTAATGAAGTTTCATTTAATCTGTCTATAGATTATAGATTGCCATTTATACCATACTTTTAGTTTACTACTTACTAAATGTACTTTTAAACATAATATTTTCCTGAATTGTTTTTATAATAACCTAATGCCAATATAGGTAAAACATTTTCACAAAATAAGCTTTATTAATTTAGTGATAAATCCAAAATAATGATTCTAAAAACTAAGCAAATAAAAATTTTTTTTGGAAGTTACTACCTATCCTACAGTATTCTAAAGATTTGTTTCTACTAAAGATTAGTGAAGTATAGACAAGAAAGCCGGACACACTTTACACCATTGTCGTTCTTGTCAGATACTCTTGGTAGGTGTGTTGAAAATGACAACTGTTATTATTCTTCATAATATTAACATACTTCGCTCAAAATCATATTATTAAGGTAATGATTTACTTATCGTTTCTTTAAAATTCAACACATTCACCAAGAGTATCGCGCCCGAGGTGTGAACAGTATGCATGGTCGCGTTATTTTTTCTCGTTCAATCCTTCTCGTACGGTTGTCGTCCTGTGGTACACTATATCCTCGGTGGCGGCGACGACGCTTGATTAACGGCTACAACCGTAGGAACCGGTCGCTTCGCTCATGTATGTGTGTGTGTGTGTGTGTGTGTGTCAACCTCGACCAAGAGGCGAGTGGAAGGTTAAGAACAAAAATAAATACTCCGATCACCTAATTGACAGTGTGGAGCCGTTTGCGAGCAGTCAGCGGACTATATGGATCTTCCCTAATAGCGTTATCTGGTTCGGCGGATGTCGTTATACACCTATGTGCTTGTGTCATGTTTTTTTTTTATGCTCGCGCGTGAAATGTAACGCGCGCCGACGACAGAAGAAAACAATAATAAAATTATGTAAAAACGAAAAAAAAAAACAAGAGAATTTTTTTTTTTCTCTTTCCCGGAATACACACGCGCCGCCGCATAATATATACGGCCATAGCGACGGCGACGTATCGGCAGGCGGGCGCCAAACAAAAAAAAAATACGACCGGATGATAATAATAATAACAATAATTCAGTAATAGGGACTTAAATATTATAGCTCTAAAAAAACTTAAAATATGCATGAATTTATGCTCTGAAAATGTACCAAATATGCTATGAAATTACGAAATATGCTCTAAAAATATGCAAAAATGCTAAAATAATCTCTTATAAAACATTAATTTTACTGTAAAAACTCAAAATATTTAAAAATTGTATTGTATAATATATTTTAATATATATTATTAATTCTTCTTATATTATTTATGAAATTTCTCTTACAGCCTACATTTAAACAAATAAAAATGTCAAATAATATTCAATCTTTTCAGGTATTTAGTAAAAAATTTTCCATTACCAAGAAAACTCAAATTAGATATTGAAAAATATGTGAAATATGCACTTAAAATTCAAATACAACCGAAATAGGTATGCACTTATATCGAAAAAAGAGCTAAATATGCAAAATATGCAAATTAAAGAGAACCAGAACTGCATACAACTTCTGCTGTTATGAAACGCATTTCTATATTACTTAACTATGTTTTGAATGATTTTAGTTATGCTAACTCCTATAAGTCCCTAGCCCTAGTAATAATAATAAAATAATTATAATGTACGCGCATAATGTAATACGACCGCCTCCGTGGGTGTTACGTTGAAGGTTTCGTAAATTACACGTTATTATTGTTGCATTCGTATTAGTATAATATTACATATTATTTTCGATTCGGGAAGGCGGTGAATAATCACGGCCGTTTCTGGTAATGTACGACGCCGCGTGCCAGAACATTCGGTCAAAAAGCGTTTCATTAACAAATCGGTGTGCAATAGCGGAAGTGATTGCTCAGTGGCAGGGTAGTGTCGAGGGGATGGTTTAAGAGTGTACAAAACCATACCCGAGTTGACTGACTTATTTGCTTTTTTGCCTTAGATCTATTTCAAAATTCAAAATATTATGCAAGTAGGACTCTTTACAGTCTCCAATAGTGGATGTTCACTGTGCATTAATATTCATGCTTTGGGAAAACAAAGTAAGTAGTTATAAAAATTATCGAAATAAAAAACCACAAAATGCATTACATCTTCTTTTTGAACGTGACTGTAAGACGTATTCAAAACAGAAATAAAATAATGTCCCAAAATGTTGATCACTCTACCAGTGTCAAGTGTTACTGATTATTAGCACTAAATACCTCCTTTAATATGTCAATCATAATGGGAATGCATTTATGGCGAACACCTCTCGTTCATACGTGACGATTAATTTTATTTATGTGAAATTAACGAGGAGAAACGTTTTCACTGTCTTGTAATTTAAAACGTTATTCGTGTAAACTTTGTCGTTGAATTAATATTACATTAGATCTAAATGTTTTGGGTAAATATATTATTGCATTATACATAGGAGTATATTGTCAGATTAAATACTCATTTCGATCGTTTGATACATTAATTGATCATCGATGTTTGTTGTTTAATGTTTATATTATATGAAATATAAACATTTAACAGCTTATATCGATAAATTAAACCAACGTGTTGGTCAATCGTTGAACAATTAAACATTATAACATGTTAATACAAACTCGTACGTTCTTTTACTCCTAAATGTTTATTAGATATTATTATTTATTTAAACATTTGAGATTTTTGTTTTTGTTCTGTTATTTCCGACTATTTTGGTAATGTAGATACTGGCTCGTGTATACTATTACAATTATTCACCTCACCTCGATAATTTACAGTTCTCCTCTCAATACTTCTAGAACCTCTATAGAACTTCTTTGCATGATGAAGGTTTAACTACAATCGTATACAATCTCCTCCTCGTCAATTTCGTCATTGTCCCATTTTGTTGTTTCTGGTGGCTTCATTCATGACCCACTGACAAATCTGATTCTCGGAATACTATTCGGAAATTTAAAGATCACAGTCGACAATAGTAATAATATTTTGCGATAAATGTGAAGTGTGTGTGAAAAATCAATGAAAAGCATGAACTGAAACCACCAAAACATAAATAATTTTTTTTTCAACTAATTTATTTCGAAAATGCATTAAAAATATCTATACATTTTTATTAGTTTTTGTGAAATCGGAAAGTTCTCTGAGTAGATTTTGAGTTTAATGACCAATTTTTTTTTATTATTATTTAACTAGTTACGTCCTAGGCGATTTCGAGTCTTATACTTATATGCGACTAAACCTCGAATCCGTGACTCTTATGAACGACGGCGTCCATTGTATATATTATATTAATAAAATATAAATGCTTCAACAGTATTTTTTCCTCTCCTGTAAAATCGCAGTAGTCGATACTATTGTTTGTTGACCGACTATAATGTAAAACTACAAAACGTATAAGTAGTACAGTTGGTAATAATAATATCTCTCCACGCGGTACTCGCGGCAGAGCGATGTACGATCGTCGTTATGAACGCACGATTAATGCGAGTTTTTCGCTTTGCTCTGTGACTCAAATAGCGTAAACGACACATCCGTTTATACCAGGGGTGGCCAACCCTCGACCCGCCTTGGATATTTTTATGGCCCGTGAGATTCATCATAATTATTTTACATAAAATGTGTTCATTTTAGCGCATAATATTAATCAATGTCGTCGGTTTTCGTGTATATTTTATTTATTATAATGTTACCTAATCAGCGGATAACACCTATAAATTTCTACTATAATTATTTAAATAAATATAAAACTATAATCAATGATAATGGGGACACTTTACGAGAATTCATTAAATAGAAATTTCATTTAGCAAAATCTCACTGCCTTTGATTTTACCGTATTATTCGCGAACACATGAAATTCTTAAATTTTTGTTCACTTATGTAATAAAACAATATATTTTATAAAACCGTTCCTGTATGTTGTGTACCTTTTAACCTAACCACGCGTTTGTATACAAAATGCACCGTTGCATATACGACTGGAGAAAAATAAAAACCAATAATATGCAAATGACCAATTCACCGAACACTCCGATGATGATGATAATAATAATAACTATAATATAAATAAAATAATAATTGATTGGTGGAGTTCATTTAATTTACGATCGTCGATAATTGGCCGAAAAACACTCGGCGTGGACTCTATGGGATTTCACAGTCCGCCCCGAGGCCGCGTTGTTCGAAATATATTTACTTTTGGAAATCGTATAATTGAAATACATTGTAATGGGTATATGACGTACCTGTAACACGCTTACAAATACGCGTCCCGTACATCAGACCTGGAGGATAGAGCACACATCGTCCGACTCTCGCTCGTTCAAAAACAAACACCTAATAAATATCACGGGAATAAAATAATTATTAAATCATCGGACTGGCGAAGATCCGTGGCCCGGAGGTCACGTCCGTGAACCATGGCACGTATATTATATTATATAGATACCTCTGTACATATTTTTATCACATATATGTATTTATTTATTTTACTAGTGTTATTATTGTTATTATTTTTAATTTTCGAATAATTGAAACATTCGACGACGGGAAAACATGATGTATACCCAATGGTTTTTCGTCCATTCGAATTTTCGTTCTTTTAATGAGACTCTTTCCAGTGTTATTATAATAAACGTCTTGGAACGTGTGTGTGTGTGTGTGTGTGTAAAACTATATTTAAATATATTATACATATATTATCTCACGAGGTTGCTAATAATTTCAATATCTATCCGATATTGAATTGGTATATTTTATATTATGATCAACCGATCGAAATATATCTCGTACCTCGTGGGAATATTGAATTTTTAACACGCGAACGCATTTTTTAATTTTACCATACATAACTGTGCATATTACATGACAATCCCGAATCCCCTATTGTTAATATTCAATTATCAAGACTACAACACATGTTTGAAACATACATAATCGTAACTAGAGAAATGCTAAATACTATTTCCTTATTATTTTCAAGTTCATTGTTTTAGCATTTATAGCATAAAATATTTTATTCGTGATTTATAGAATGACTCGATAATCAAAATAATAATAATAATAATTACCATTATTATTGAGGAATACTGGGTACATGTTTATTATAATTTACATATCTATATCAAAAAAAAATACTTGGAAACTATCTTTTTTTAATCTAAACTTTATGAAAATTTAATCATTGATAAACGATAATATGAAAAACATTTTGGTACAAGAAAATTTTGAAAGTGTGAAAAAAAAATGTTGGACACTTTTTTCTATCACTTTTATTTCTCATTAATTGTTTTATCTTTTTCTTTGTTTATTAGATAAAAAAAAATTAAGGTAAAGTAAAGCAAAGATAAGTAAAGTATAGACTGAAAAGCCGGAAATGCTTCGCACCACGGGTATTCTTCGCTCTTCGGTTTAGACTCGGTGGGTGTGTTGAAAATTATGACTATTTTTTATATTATTTACTTCCTTCGTTCAGAATCGTATTATTGAGGAAATGATTTATCGTTTCTTTAAAATTCTACACACCCATCAAAAGTATTGATCCGAGGAGTGAAGAATACCCGTGGTGCGAAGCAAATGTCCGGCTCTTTAGATAATATGTATTTCAAACAATTATTTTTCGAGTCCACACAGGTATTAATCATATATTTACACCATGCCGAGTAGCAATCACTGGACTCTTGATGTGACTTTTTGAACGAATAATTCATAAAAAAATAAACCATATCGTTTAACTTTTTAATTTTTATAACACGGTGAATAATATCCTACTTATGCTCTTAAAAATTTGATTACTTGTCCTTATGCGTGCAATAGTACGCTTCTGGTCATCGATTTCGGAGTGATTAATAAAATATGTAATTAAAAAATAGCATCGGACTTCAAATTGATTAAACTTTGTAAAATTTCTTTCACGCACTATAATTTTGTGACCTTTCCCCGCATATGATCACCTCGACACGAAACTCAACAATTTTATTATACATATTATGTCATAACCGCGTTTAATTAAAAACTAAAATTAACTATCCCATAATAAGTGGCATGCTACTTTCTTCTCGAATGTTTGAAAAATGTATCTAAGCCCCTTCTCTATTTTTGCGCTGTAATTAATTTTTTTTCTAGTGTCTAAATCATTATTAATTAATATAACCTATTCACCGTATTATTGGATTACAAATGTATAGTTTGAAATAAAAACGTGTTCATTAATTGGTGTGGGAAAACGCGTACAATGGTAATGACTACTAAAAAATATATACACATTCATTATCCAGAAAAAAATTCTGATTCAAAAAGTTGTTGGTCGAAATTTTTGGACGTATATTTCTATATAATATGAAAACATGTATACACTTCAAAAGAATTATAAAAAAAAAAAAATCATAATTTTAAAAACACTGCTTTTTCGTTCCACTCAGTGTCAAACAAAAAAAAAATCATAAATCATTTTAGATCCCGAACGAAGTGAAAAAACTAAGTGTTTTACAATGGTGTTTATTTTTTTTTTCTGTGAACACTTTTTCGTATGAATCTTTTTGTCCAAAAGTCTCGATCAGCAAATTTTTTAAAAACTGGATTTTCCTCTAGTAGGTCTAAATTAGTGAGGTTATTTTTTGAATTGCTCAATAGCTTCACTCCGAATCTAAAATGTAACATTAAAATTTCATAACGCAATGAACAATTCCCGTACTTGCGCTCACGAACGTCTAACAAATTTAATTATTTAATTCTAATGCGTGCGATGGCGCACTTATGGTCCTCGATTTAATATGGAATTGTAAAATAGCATTGGATTTCAAAACGATTAAACCTTGTATAGAATTTCTTTCGCGCACTATAATTTTGATCCCTCTCCGCTTATGCGTCCACGCTCAACCGTGTATTTATCATGCTATAAAAAAATGAGTCTATGCCGTTTTATATTTGTCCGCAGTAGGTAATTACATTTTTTTTTTTTTTACGTCTAAATCATTAATTATTTAATGTCGTCTATTCCTAGTTTAGACAATTAAATATTTATCACATCCGTACTTTATAAGAAAGTTTTTTTTTTTATAAATATAGCTATCACACACGGCTTGCTAGACACAGTATTTTCTTCTACTGACAACCGTGAACACTAAAACTCGACCACCATAAAGTATTTTAGATAACCGAGCCTAAATTCACGAACATTCAAGGTTTACGAGAAAAATTTGATCGAGGTAAGTGTACTTATGTGGGACCTAGGTATGTAATCAGGCCCGACGAGAGGGTGAGACAGCCGGGGATGTAGCATGTACATCGGGATATATTCTGTAAAAGCAAATGTTGTATAAGTTGTATGATACAGTGTGAGAACCTAGTATCTACCAATGAAATATAATATGAAATTGTAACAAAAACTCTTCAATAATTTTGATAAAATTACTTTTAAAAATGTAAAATCGTTCCTGAAAGTCTTAATTTTATTAGAAAAATGACCAATAATTTAAAAAAAACTACAAAAATCGACTTTTAATATGAAATAATGACGTAAAAATTTAAAAAAATGACGTTAAAAAGCAAAAACAATGCATTTATAACCAAAACGCCTAAAAATGCAAAATTAAATTTTCATATTCTGTATCAGAGTGGCACGAAACGAATTTTTAGCTTGGAGACCATTGCATAGGATTAAATGGGAAAAAAATACATTTGTCATCAACATCCTATTTCTAGTCATGACTAAATTATTCAAAGCTTTTAAGGGACAAAACTATGCAGGGCCTGTGGGATAATTAAAACGCTTCCCGTCGGGAAGTTTCCCAGTATCAATCGGGTACTGTACAGGTGGTGGTGCCCGGGAAGGTCTATGGTGCTTTTGGGGTTGATAATAATATTTAATTATTTATATACCTATAATCTTTTGGCCAATCATTTGTTGACTGCCTTGCCCCAAATTTTTTAACCAAATGTCAATTTCAACAAAGAAAAATATCCATTACGGATTATTAAATAGGAGAAAAATAATGTACAGCTGACTTTTTTCTGTATATTTTTCTTTATATTTATCATTTTAAAAATAGAATTATTTCCATGTGTTGATATTTTTTTATTATTTTCTGTTAATGTCTGTATATTCTGTTACTATTAAGTAATTATTTGTTCAAATTTATTCTGTATACGTATTTCCAATTGTAACTAATTTTACGTATATTTATATTTTGTTTGTTTATTCTTTTTCTATATTTTCTCTGTTTTTCAATAAGGAAAATTTGTAACTCTCTACTCCAACACAAGCTGAGGCTTAAAGGAGCAGATATTATTGTGTTTATATAGTATATTTTATTGTTTTCGATTTTCCAGATGACCTCCTCGGTGACGTCCACCGGGGCGGCTGCGCGAAAGTCGCAGGACGCCGCCGCGGTGTTCAACGTGACGCTGGCCACGGCGCTGGGCGTGTACCGGTTACTGGACCCGGAGCCGGTGGTCACGCTGGGCGGTCGAAACGCGCACGCGGCCTTCGTCACGCTCGGCTGCTCGTACGTGTGCCTGGTGTCCGTGGTGATGTGGGCGAACGCGTTGAAAGCGTGGACCGTGGACGTGGGCCGGGGCAACGACGCCGTGTTGGGCCTGGGCGTGGCGGAATTCCTAGTGTTCACCGCGTACAAAATGTTGGTGGTCGTGCGCCGCGGCGACGAGATCTGGGACTGTCTGCGCGTCACGCGGTTCGACTTCACGTCGTGCGGCCGTCGTGGCTGCGGTGGCGGCGGTGTCACGCGTTTGCTGCGATCATGGCGGCACCGCACGGTCCTGTGCACCAACGTGTACGCGATCGCGTGCTGTTGGGCCGTCGCGTGCTACACGCTGAGCCCGCTGCTGTTCCGCGACCGGTACAGCACGATCGCGGCGGCCGACGGTTCGACGGCCGATTACCGCCTGAACGTGTTCAACCTGTACGCCGGGCTGTCCGCGCACGCGTACAACGCGCATTTCGGCGTCCTGTACGCGGCCGAGGCGTCCACCATGGTGTTCTACCTGTACTTCTCCGTCGTGGTCGACACGCTGCAGGCCTCGCTGGCCCTGGCCCTGGTGTGCCAGTTGCGCACGGTCAACGCGGCGTTCGAACGCGTCACCGATCGCCGCCAATGTCGGGTCGACACGAGTACGAGAACACAATAATAATAATAATAATAATAACAATAATAATAGGGACTATTATATAGGTCTATTAAAAAAACTTAAAATATGCGTGTATTTATGCTATAAAAATGTCCGAAAAATATGCCATGAAATTTACGAAATATGCTATGAAAATGTACCAAAATTCAAAAATAATCTCTTATAAAACATTAATTTCACTGTAAAATCTCAAAATATTTCGAAATTGTATTGTGTAATATTATATTTTAATATGTATTATTAATTCTTCTTCTATTATTTATGAAATTTATTTTTTTTTCAATCTTTATTTATTTTTTTTAAGCTTACATTTAAACAAATAATATTTAATTTCTTCGGAAATTCAGAGAAAAATTTTCCGACACCGAGAAAACTCAAATTAAATATTAAAAAATATGTGAAATATGCGCTTGAAATTCGAATATAACCGAAATATGCACTTATATCGAAAAAAGAGCTAAATTTGCAAAATATACAAATTAAAGAGAACTGCATACAACTGCTGCTGTTATGAAACGCATTTCTATATTACTTAGCTATGTTTTGAATGATTTTTAAAAAACGTGCTAACTCCTATAAGTCCTTAGCCCTAATAATTAATAATATAATTTTAAGTGTTCAAACCGAATCTCAAGAGCCTAAAAATACCTATTATAAATAAAAAATTAAAAACAATTCTGTTTTTAATTCTAATTCAACAATTTGTGTTTAATTGGTTCTCTTGAAAAATTGTAAAAATGCTATCTTATCACGATATGTGCCATTTTACACATTACATGTAACGAAAAATATAAATTTAAAACTTAATATTGAAATCGGATATTTCAAAAGATTTCATTTTCAAATAATATATTATGGTAATGAAAATATGTTAATATTTCTTTGTATATGCATACAGGTAAAAGTATTATCTTTACCACGTCTTCCGTCTGTCAATCAAATATGAGATTTTCTTTCTTCTTGTGCATATCTACTGTTAAAATAACGAATTATTATTAATCGAGACTAATATTTAACTGATATGGAAAACTTTATTATAGATGACGCGACCGATCACAAAATAGGATTCAGAACGTCTGAGGAAAATTGCACGGTATACAATAATTTGAAAGCCATTGTTAAAGAACATCAAGCAGTCCTAAAGTGAGTGTTATTATTTTAATTAAATAATTTAAGCGAACAAAACTATTTTGACTAAGTTTTTAAGTAGCAAAAGTCAAAAAGGGGCTTACAGCCATTTGGGTAGACGATTGTTTACTTTTGGTAGGTGACCAAAAATGATTGGCCCACTTAAGGAACATTTTCCAGAAAAAGTTCCTGTATAAATATATGTATATTGTATAAAATATGATATTTTACAAGTTAAGTCTTTTTTCTATTAATTATTATATCGAATTTTACAGGAAACTTGACAATTTTTTTTCAGTTTTCCGACAAATGATACTGTTACAAATCGTTACGGTATCGAATGTGCTCATCATTAACTGGTTCACTGTTTTACAGGTATTACATATTGTAATAGGTGCTTAATAATTTTTAAATAATAATAATATAATATTTTTTAATATTGTACTTGTTGAAAATCAGTTGGGGTACAGATATACTTGCGATTAAATAAGTCCACGATGACACTCTACTTAAAAATACTCACCCTTGAGGGTTTTTAGCTCAGTGAGGATTTATACACCTTTATTGTGTATCATCTGAATTTATTTCAGGCGTTTATGGGCGAGCAATTGCAAGCGGATACCGGAGCAACAATTATCAAAATGATGCTTGCATGTCCTGTGCTGACTTTTCAAACTTTTATGGCGTGTTATTTGTCTGAATTGATTTATAAAGAAGTAAATGATACGTTTTATTATTTCGTGTGTTACATTATTTTTAGACACCGATCACAATCGGTCGTGCAGTATATCGTGAAATTAAAATAAAAAACTGACTTTTTCCTGGTTAGAAAAAGGCCTATACATCAGTGTATTATAAAAATCACAAATGTCCAGGCTCAATTTTCTATAAATATCTAACTCTAGAAAATGTGTCAGGTTTTCAATATTTTACCACTAATTACTTCTTTTATGTTTTACGATTACCCCCTCCCAAAAAAGTTGAGTAAACAAAAGATATTTTCTTAAATCTCTTATATAAGATATTATTTGTGACTAATATAATTTATTTCCGTGTATTCTGTATAACAATAATACAATAACTATACCGTAAACAAAATAAAAATAGGACTCTTGCTATTTTAAAATATATTTAGACGTTCGCGCGAAATGCTCAAATTTTATCCAATTGTGTTGAACGATCATTTTGAAAAACATTCACATTTCTCAATAAAAAAAAAGTTTATCACAATATACGTACCTAACTATATGTACGTATGTATATATATTTTTTAATGTAAATTTTTTAGAAAGAATCAATAATATTTGCGTTGTACAACAGCAATTGGACGGAAATGGACTTGAAATGTAAAAAATTGATCTTGTTCACCATGGTGATGAATAATGCACACAAACAGAAATTAAAATTTTCAGAATTAAAAATTGTCAATTTAGAAATGTTTTTAGGTGTAAGTATTAATATAAATTTCAAAAACATAAAGACTCGTGAATCTAGAGAGTAAACTACTCTCCCACTGCTTCACAAAACGCAAATTGTCCTCTTCTTTTCTTTCCGCTTCTTTCCTATTCAAATCTATTTTGGGTTCCCTGATTATAGAATATTTTTCATATGCATAATGCTTATACAAGCATTATGTTTCAAGTTATTTAATTCTTTTTTTTTTTTTTTTTTTCTAATACTTCCGAAGCTATAACATTTTTATCAAAATAAATTTGGTGATACTCTTAATTTCAATATAGAATATTATTTACAAAATTTCTCTGAACTAACTAATCTGATACACCTGTCCCAGTAGTTTTGATTTATCATCTTTCTCTTATGATAGATACATGATACGTACCCGTTGAACAGTAACAGTCATCCTAACTATATCATATCTATGCTCACTTCATTTGATTTTTTTTTTCATTACAGACGGTGCGAATTTGTTATTCAGTTCTATCGGTGATGTTAAACACAAACAAATGAACAATAACAAACAACGACTAAAGATTAGTTTAAAAATAAACATAGCAAACTGTTCGTAGTTGTTACACAATAGTACCTTCCAGGGACGCCGAGAGCTTTTAATTTTAAAGCTTTCTATTACCTTTTTTTATTCAGAAAAAATTCGTACAAAACATCTGAGATAAGTAAAATTAAGTTAAATTAATAAATAAATAAACAGCTTATTTTTAAACAACTTATTTTCAAAAATTCCTTAAATCAAAATGTTATAACACAGTTTATTTTTAATAGTTAATAAAAGCGAATAAAACTAAACCAATATAGGTAATCAGTGGCACAATTAGGATTTTTTCGGGGGGGGGGGGGTGTCCACATATAAATTTCTACTATAATTATTTAAATAAATATAAAACTATAATCAATGATAATGGACACTTTATACAAGAATTCATTAAATACAAATTTCATGTAGCAAAATCTAACTGCCTTTTCTACGAGTTAACATTTTCATAACTTTATTTGTAGATGAATAAAATGTAGCGTCACATATTCAACAGTGTGCATTTTTAAAGCGTGTATCAAGTTTATTTCTGAATTAGTAGAGATTATAATATTGTAAAGTTAAAAGGATTCTTTTTTTTCAATGTTCGTTGAATAAAATTTCCATAAATATAGTTAATAAAGGGGGGCGGGGTGTGCAGACACCCAAAACATCCCCTTTGGTCGCGCCACTGTAAGTAATTGTGATTATATTATTCGTAATAATGATAGGTATGGTAAAACTGTATTTTACAACGTGTGAGTCCATCACCAAACTATTTTTTTTTTTGTTTAGTTTTCATTAATTTAATCATTTTCAGTTGAAAAATAAATAAAACGTCTCGTCTCGTCGTCGTTCGCTTCGCCTTCGTCCCGATTACGATGTAATTACACCGGATCGCTCGTCGACACGCGATGTCGATACGACTGGCAACGTGTATCGTATTCAATTACACGCGCGTGTGACAGCGCCGATCAATAATAATTATCATTTATCATTTATCACTTATCGCCGCATTATCACCGTCGAAATGGTTCCCATGCGCATGGCACACGCGAGGGGGCGCACTGGGCGTATTTTTCTTTTCTGACAAAATATTAATATTAATCTATAGCCGCTAATCGGATGATATATCTACGAATATAATATTACAACCATGGGTATTCTGTTTTCGAGAATTTCGATATTATACAATATGTCCGCGATAAAATCATCATCATTTTCGGTGTAAAATTCCAATTGGTCAACGACTGACTATTCGACGTGAAATCGATTTCTCCCCGGACGGAGTTTGGCAACAGAACAGAGTTTGGTTTCCTTGTGAAAATATTCCAAAGGCACCTAACATTAATTTGTCATCACAGAAGCCTGTTGTTATAATTAATATATTTACTTAGTGATTATAACGGAGAATATTCTCTCGAGGTTTAGTGAATATTCACACATAAAATATGTATTTTTACAATAAATTTTTTATTATTAATAAACGAGTACTTCTTATTTTGCACATATTATGGTTTGGTATCCAAGAACATTCAAATTTTCTATATAAATGCATCCATGTCCAATGTCCATACAGGAATACACTTTTACTCATATATACTTAAGTGTAGCCTATTGAATTCTGTACATGAAAACCATTTTTACTTTTATGTCGTTAAGTATTATTTATTTTCACTAGTCCCCCACTTCCCAGGTTAAATACTAAAAAAGTCACTTTTGACAAAAATTTAACTCGAGAAGAAATAAATAAGTAGAATAGATTAATCATTGTTGTATTATTATTATTATCATTGATATTAGAATGATTTTAAAACCACCTGTCTTTATACAATAGCATATTATTATTTAGTGTTTTAAGAAAATAGTGTATTAGTTCATCTAAAAACTGTTATGATATTTTTAATATAAATCGATCAAAATAAATAAAATCAATAAATAACTTATATCCAATTATATATTTTATATTTGTTATGTTTTTAACTTCTAAATTCTAATTCAGTATTACATAAGACACATTTTTATACGAAAATAAATACTGCTATACATATAGTACTATCGAACCGTCAAAACTTTATAGTGTCCATTTTTATTTTTATTTACGAGACTAAGCCGTATAAAAACATACTGTGTATTTACAATAAAACACAATTCGTGTTGTTTTCTCACACGATTTATAAATAAAATAATAATTTTACCATTAAATCGAATGCACCAAGAGCTGATTTACCGTTTGAGAGGGGGAGTATAATGATATTTAATAACTACATGATATGTGTGTATGCGATCAGTCTATGTATACTTGTATATTATTATTATCTATAATATGTTATGTATGAGCCTTGATAATATTATTAATGTTTCCGAATGAAATTCAATCGAATTGTTTTGTTTTTTTTCTTTTTTACCCAAGTATTATTATTATTATTATTATTACGTTATGAATAATATCGGAAGAGAAAGCAAAACAACGGATTTTTTTTTTTTTTTATAATCGTGGGTATCACACGTCGAGTACAAAAAAAAAAATTAATAAACCCGGCGTCGTCGTCGTGGTCGCCACGGACGCCGGCAGGGCGGGGCTATTGTTGTTGTTCGGGAAATATATGATAAACACTATTACCGATCCGTTTCGTCTTGTGGGACTTCATCATCATCATCATATAATATGTGTGGTCAACGGTTTTTATATATTTTTCTTCTCCCCCTCCAATCACCTATCTTTCCGTACGGGGGGAGAGGGATATACATTATTATATGATCTTTATCTCGGGCGGCACGGACATTAAAATATTATCTCTAGGCCCGTACAGATGATGATGATGATACCCACAGCGTCGAAGAATATAATATAATATTTTGTCAGTCCGGTCTCGGCGTTTCATTCATTGAGAGGAGAAAACACACACACGCGGGAATATATCCTCTGTATACCTGATAATAATAAAATTCGTGAATATTACTTAGGAAAAAAAAAACCTCCGGGCCTCGGGCGATTTTTTTTTCCCCCCGCTGACCCCGACCGACCCCAAGTAGGCACAACAAATTCCCATATCGTAGTAAAAAACTTTTTTTGGGCGTATCTCTCTCTCACTTGCGTGCCCCGGAGTGGTATCGCACGCGCGCGCGTACACTAATTGTTTACTGTATAACCTACCATTTTTAATTTCCGCCGCCGAGCATTTAATATCTCTAATGATCCCCACATGTGAATCGCCGATTTGTTTTGTGTATATTTTTTAGTATTTTTTTTTTTTTTTTTTTTGTGGTTTTTTTATACATAATAATATTATGTAGTATAATGTTATTATTATCGGAGAGAGGGCCGTCGCGGAGTCGCGGAGTCTGATGGCGCACGTCACGACCGTGTCTGTCCGCTGTGCGATGACGACGCAACGCCGCAGCCGTTGATGACTTAATCCCCAGACCGACCGGTCACGAAGTCCATGATATTATTATACAATATCGTGTAAATCGATCGACCCGTTCCACAGAGTGATTGGATGGAAATCGAAAGAAGTCGGCCAAAAATATTCCAATGATTTGATATACATGAAATAAGCATTTTTTTTTTTTTGTATTTTTACAATGATGTTTATTTATTTTTTTTATTTTATTTTTTCTGTGTACAATTTTTCGTATGGAAATACTTGTCCAAAAGTTTCGATCAGTAACTTTTTGAAACCGGATTTGCCTCTAAATAGTACTTTAGAGCGGTCATTTTTTGAATTTCTCAATTCTTCAATTTTTTTCGGAAAAAACTACCCAAAATTTGACAAAAACGACTCAGAAACCGTCATATTTTGATCCGAACTATATGAAAATTTAAACATGGATAGAAAATAATATAAGAAAGATTTCGGTGCAAGAAAATTTAGAAAATGTGAAAAAAAAATTTTGGACATTTTTCTAACATTTTTTTTTTATATTATTAACTTCCCTCATTCAGAATCGTTTTATTGAAGAAATTATTTATCTTTTCTTTAAAATTCAATACACCCGTTAAGAGAATCCCACCCGACGTGCAAAGAACACACTTTTTTATCACTCAGTGACAATACTAATGTTTTATTGATATTCAGCGCGAGAATGTAATACGGTGTCGTTCAATTTTAAAGTATAATATGTAATACAATATTATATACTTTTGTGTAGTCACCTCTTTCAGCGTTTTTTTGAAACTAGAATTTAACAGTTTTTCTCGAGCGAAATGTACTGTCAATTTTTTGCTTTTATACAGTTAAAAAAAACGCATTTATATAACTTATTTTTATATGTTTATTTTAATTCGATGTACTACACAGTAATTCGTTTATTTAATAGCGTCGCGCGATAAACAAGTTTCTGTTTGTCAAGTTCTGTTTAAAAAAAAAAATCGAACAAGTTTTTCGAATAGGTACGTTAATTTAAACGTCAAAATAATGGTTTCCAAATGAAAATCAAAATGTTTTCGGTCGTGTTATGATAACCCCGCTAAACCATATTAACCGTCATGAAACACTAAAATAACTAAAACCTGATGTATAAAAAAAAAATACATTTTTTCCGAGTGGATCACGCGTGTACGAATATTGTTTGATGTAGCCGATATAGGTAATAACCAATAACCATTCGAATAAAATATAATTCGTTAATTCGTGGAGGTCTTGTCACCGAGTGTATATGGATACTACGAACATCGTTTGTCACTAAATTGTATAACATCACTAATACGTTATTTGAAATTATTTAAAAAAAGATAGTTACTTTTATTAATTTCGAACCCAACGCATCGACATTTTAATAAATGTGCATAAGTTTTTTTTAATATTGTTGTTTAATCCATTCATTTTCATAAGCGCCATTAATATGGATTCTCACAGTAATTTTATCGGAATGAGGCATGATAATTCAAAAACCAAAAAGTACAGTATTAACAAATAAGTTAAAATTGTATGTTATTTATCACCGGGGAGCTGTGAATTTGTAGAAAATAATATATTCTTTTAGATAATTAAAACACGTAGATTTTTTATTCTGAATTTTTTGTATGGAATTTTTTAATGATTTTTATTTTTTAGATTTATATTTTCAGATCAATTTTTCAGATCGAAGTCATATTTTCCCTTTTTAGTTCATTTTTCGGTATTTTCAATTAAATTCCGTCAAATACATCTTTCGAAAACCTTTTTTTGTTTTATACAGGTTGTATATACGTCAAATTTAAAAAATTTTAAAAAATTAAAAAAAAAAAATTCAATATTTCAGGTGAATAGCATTATACAAAATTCAAATTCAACCAACAATTTTATTTTTTTTTTATTTTAATAAATAAACATATTTTTAAGCATGTAAAATTCAATCTACTGATGTAGTAATGTATATAATATCCTATTATATCAATATAAATATAAAAGTTAAATTAAATCTATTTCAAGTGCATTTTATACTATAATTTTTGGCATTTTATATTGCATTTTTTGAATTCTAAGTGCATATTTCATTGCATTTTTTTGACATTTTTAATGCATTTTTTAAGAGTTTTTAGCGCATTAAATTCACAGCCCTAATTTATCACTATTCGTTCACGCACATAATATTACTAGTATTATATACAATGTCCTCGACGATTCGTTTCGATCGGGAGCGGCGGCGTACCACGGGATACGAGGTCCGCGGCGGTTTTTCGGGACAGACTCGACAATCGGTAAATATTAAAAAATTAAAATAGATAACAACATAATGGTAATAATAATAATAATAATATCCTCGCGAGGCAACAATGGGGCACGGCTGCTGCGACTGTGCTGAAGGGAGGGCGGCCACCCGTCGCGAACCGCATTTAAATCGGTCCGCGTGGTATGTCGTGCACACACACACACACACACACACCTATATACATAAGTACACGCATATAAAATACTTATATATATATATATATATATAAAACGTATAATATGAATAATTTTTATTTCCTTATCCCCCGGCGTGTGTGGGTTCGACGCGGCGGCGCGAGAAAACCATTATCGAATTCCGACGACCGGTAGTCCAGCGCCGTCGCTGACAATATTTCATTAGCCTCAGCTAGCGAGCATTTTCAGGTGTACACCTATATAATAATAATAATAATAATAATATTGAATGATATATGTATATATAAATCATATATTATATATTTTATTATAACTGATATTATACGTGAGCTGAAACGTGTGTGCGCGAGATAACAATAACAATAATAATAATAATAATAGCAATAAAGCACTTGTTGCACCGATGTTGTTGCTGTTGGCCTGTACGTTCCGATCTTATCCCGGGCTGACACGTAATCCGTCAAACGGCGGCGGCGGCGGCGGCCGGGTGAAATATTATTACCGTTAACGGCAGCCTGCGATCCTGCAACAACAGTTGTACTACGGACGACGACGGTCAACGGGAAGTCGCCACCGCCCGCCCGTTATCCGATTATAAAACGTAATAATAATAACAATAATTTAAATAATTATTGTTATACCACCACTTACACTTTGAACACTGTAAGTGCACAAAGCATAATAATAATACTATAAATCCGTACATTATCGTTTCGGTCGCTACAATATAGAATCAAAAAAAAAACAACTATTCTCGTTGTAGTCTGTCTACTAGTCGACTCGGACCGAATTTGAGGGGAAAAAATGTTTTAGGAAAAATGTCCAAATTTTTTTCACCTTTTCAGAATTTTCTTACACCAAAATATTTCTCATATTGTTGCCTATCTATATTTAAATTCTTATAAAGTTTGAATTAAAAAAAATAAATAGTTTCCGAGCTTTTTTATGAAATTTTGAGTAGTAAAAGTATAATAATATTATAATAGTATAATAAAAAACTAAATATCATTGCAAAAACATAAGGCAAATAAATACAAAGCTTAAAATTTAAAATTTTAATAAATAATACATTTTTTTTTATGATGCAAATCTCCAAAACGGAAAAACTTAGTTGTTTAAGTTCTCATTATAATCAAATTGTCTAGGATCATGTAAATTCATTTTAGATTCTGAGTGGAGCGAAAAAGCTAGAGTTTTATAATGATGTTTCTTTTTTCTATTTTCTTTTTTCTTTTTTTTTCACCTAGTGTATACACGTTTTTGCATAGAAATACTTGTCCAAAAGTTTCGAGCAGCAACTATTTGAATGTCGATTTACCTCTAGATAGTACTTTTAAAAGAAAACATTTTTTCGAAATTCTCAATAGTTTTCTCAAATTTTGTGAAAAACTACCAAAAATTTAACAAAAAAGACTTGGAAACTATTTTTCTTTTAATCCAAACTTTATGAAAATTCAAACATAATATAACATTATATTTTAAATATAATAATATAAGAAGTATTTTGGTGCAGGAAAATTTTGAAATGTGAATTGGAAAAAATTAGAAATTTTTTCTAACACTTTTTCTAGTAATAATAGCAGTCAATTAGTTCATATTAAGTTTTGGATACAAACATAAAACATTGTTTTCTCTTATTTATTATTTTATTCTTCTAGGCTCCAACAGAAATTACTTGTAGACCCCTAAAACGATACATTTTGTGGGATATTTAAATATTTACATTGAAAATGTATACTGTAAAAATATTTTGGAAAACTTGTGCGATGAAAGCGTGCAAGCAAAACTTCCTGTACAAAATAATTTATAATTTTAGCATCCCTGAGATTTTAATACTCAAGTCGCGTCTGTTGTTGTTGCAACGACAATGATATTAATATGATAATAATATTATAACAGTACATGCATTTTTTTCCATTAATAATTGCCTACAAATTGGTCCACAATTCACTCAAACGCCGCCTCCCACGCGAAAAAACGTATGCGTACAATGATGCATACCCATAGGCTACACAGTCGCCTCGTTGAAAATTCGTGTCACCACCGTTGTCGTCTTATTCTTATTCTTATTCTTCATCTTATTATTATTATTATTATTATTATTATTATCAATACACGAAAACACGATATATAAATGTCCTTTCGAAGGCGGACAACGCGACAACGTTATGGTTTTAGGCCGCCGCCATAGAAGTCCACATATAGGTACAAATGGTAATTTATATTGTTATAACGTTTTTATTCCGTGGTATATGCGTAAACACGCGGTGCTGCACCTAATATTTTATAATTATTCCAGTTATAAAGTTTTTTTCAAATAACTATTTGCTATTTATATACATTTTTTTCCACTCAATTAAAACCCGTAGGTAAGTATATAATATTGAAATGTAACTTCTATATTATCATGCGACCCACTCGTGCGCTCTGTATACTTTATTGTATCATTGCAGTGTTAACATGTTAACAAACGTTCCCCGAAATCACTAGAGATGAGAATTATTCGAATATTCCACTGACAGTCGGTAAATATTTTAACGTTAAAAATGGTTATTTTATATTACAATTATAGTTTACAAAAAAAAAAGTGTTAAATTTATAAGTATTACGTATATATATTATTATATAGTATAATAAACAGTAAAAATCGTACAAGTAGTTTAATTAAAAACTTTGTAATGACTAATAATATTATATTATATGCATAAAATAAAAATTAAAATTAAATAAACTAAACTAAAGTAAAGTAAAGCAAATATCTTATATATTTATTGACACTGAGTACGATGGTGTGAACTAAAATCCGTGCGCATCAATAGTTTTCTAATAAAATTATTCGATTTTGAAAATTTAATATTTTCGAGTACCTTTTATATTTCCTACCTACTATTTCAACTGTTTTCAACACTATTCTTGTAGTCTAGTAGTCTAATCACAACAGCCCGCCAACTACAAAAGGTTGGACACCCTGGTGAATGTAAAGTAATTTTCACTGGGTGTTGAGAAAATATCTCTTCAAATTATGCAGTCAAAAGTGATAAGTTTTATTCGTTTTTCTTTTTACCCTCATCCTCATCCTAACTAGAGTTAGAATAATGATTATTGATGAATTAAAAATCACCCAAAAACACCCTAAAAACTCTCAAAAATGATCCAAAAAATGATCAACTAAATTGCTTAAACACTGAAAATATAAAATGAAAAACTACCCAAAATTTACCACAAAAAAAGACTCGTAAACCATCATTTTTTGATCCAAACTTTATGAAAATTTAAATATAGATAGACAATAATTTATGAAAAACATTATGGCATATAAGGCATATACACTTTTTTTTCTCATTATAATTTTTTTTCCCCCATTTTAGTTTTTAGATAATAAAAAGTAAAGTATAGACAAGAAAGCCGGACACGTACTTCGCACCACGGATATTCTCCACTCTTCGGAAGTCCACTCGACTGCTGGATGCCATTTTCACAACAACAGATAACGTTGTTGTCGTTCTCTCTCTCTCTCTCTCTCTCTCTCAATCTCGCCTTTTTTTCTTTTCGTATACGACACACACACACACACACATTAATCTTCGCCCTCAGTCCGTTCAACATAGTGTGACATCCCGTTGCAGGGGTATCACCAATATATATAAACCCGCGAGGATAGTGCGCGTGAACATTATTAACAGTTTCGATTCAGTTTCGTAATCGGTGTATAGAATTATCGTTTTCATTATTTATTATTATTGCTGCTATTATATGCTCCGTATACTCCGGGCCCTCGATCGCGCTCGTTACGTCCTACAGGTGTGTTGTTATATTTATCCATGTACCTACCAGCGCAGCAGCCGGTGTACGCGCGATATCTGTTCGAAGAAAAGACGACTTAAGTTCGCTTTCGTTTTTTTTTTTTTTTTCACCCGCCGCCGACTCGATATAATATATTATTTCATTCCGTATCCGACACAGCGTCGCGCGTCGTATGCCCGTCACTATAATATTGGACTGATATCGGTTATTAAATAGGGCCCGGAACTTGATACATTTACGTCATTTTTTTTCTTTTGCTCTAATGTGTTGCTCGTCTCTATAGAAATTTGATTCATGAAATACAGAATCTAATGGCACAATTTTTATTTTGCATTTTTTTTCATTTTTCTACATTTTATTCATTTATTTGCAAATATAATTAGTAGGTATGGTATTTTAGATTCTGAACGAAGTGAAGAAGCTTATGATTTTACAATGATTTTTATTTCTTATTTTTCTTTTTTCTCTTTCTGTAGACACTTTTTCGTATAGAAATACTTGTCCGAAAGTTTCGTTCAGTATCTCTATAGAATTAGAATCACACTCAGATGGTACTTTAGAGAGGTCATTTTTCCAATTTCTCAATACTTTTTTCAAAAACGTGAAAAAACTGTCAAAAAATTTACAAAATATGCAATTACCGAAATTTCCGTAAAACTGAAAATTATTTTTTGACATAACTTCTAAAATAATGCAGCTAGGGACTTGAAATTTTCACCAACCACTAAAAATAGCTACGAAAATATTTCATTATAATTTCGAAAAGATTTGATCAATTTTCAGTTAAGTACAGCATTTTGAAAATTTCGGAAATTTCTCATTTTTTGTTAGTTTTTATGTGTAATACAAATTGAAAATTTAATATAATCTCACTGACATATATGTCTAATTGACCTGAAAAAATCTCGAAAATCGTTACTAAACTTTTTTTTTTATACCCGTTTGAAGTTAGAATTTCGACTAAATTCGTTAGTTTTTCCTAAAATTACGCACTTTAAGTACATAAAAGAAAATTGGCCTAACCGATTGTTTTCAAATTTAGTGCCCAGATAGAAAATTTCATTGCAAATATTTTGGTGCAATAAAATTTCTTACGGACAAAGAATTGAACATTTTACAAGGGTTTGATTGAAAAAAAATCGGAGAAAGTATGGATAAATTAAATACGGAAAAAAACAGAAAAACCTATTTTATTACATATTTCTTATTAACACACAAAAGGTAGAGAGGTTGATCGGTAGTGTTTTATGGCATCTTTTTAATTATTGTTGTTATTATAATTATCGTAATGTGACAGGTGGTATGTATAATATAATATTTTATCTAATTTGATTAAATATCCTAATAGCCAATCAGGTATGAACATAGTTTCGACCAATAACAATCGTTTTGCTTTCAATAATAAAATAAAATTTATAGCATCCGTTAGACCGTCGTCTCGTCGTCAGTGTTCAACCGTTGCAGCAATGGAGAGATCAACTCGCTGATCGGTTT
>JAIPRM010003221.1:11973-26830 GCA_025469315.1 Stegophylla sp. TES_Ste_2020 | reverse complement strand
TTCTACAATTTTTCTTTTTTTTTTTTTTTCGGAAAAAACTACCCAAAATTTGACAAAAACGACTCGGAAACCATCATTTTTCGATCCGAACTGTATTGAAAATTTTGGAAGTGTGAAAAAAAATTTTTGAAATTTTTCTAACATCTTTTTTTTTCTCATTTCTTCTTTATATTATTAACTTCCTTCGTTCAGAATCGTTTTATCGAAGAAATGATTTATCGTGGAAAACCAAAAAATAAATAAAACTTAGAAGTATTTTGGAATTATTTGTATTGCGATTAAAACAATAATGTTGCTGTTCAAAATGTGATGTTCCAAAACAGTGGTCAAAACTATATTTTGTTTTAAAGCATAATACAATACTCCGGTTGGAACTACAGATATACATATTTAGATCGCGGGTTTCGTTTCTATCGACAGTTTTGCAGCAGCAGACGACGGACGTACGTGTGCGTTTATAGGTGTTTTTAAAAAATAAGACGCATTTAAAGATAATATTACTAATTATTATATTAGTAAACCCGTCGTCTAATGACGGTTTCGAAAGACATTAAAAAATCGTTACACCGATCTCCGCGCGCGCACGTATTTTATTTTCTTTGAAAATAACAATAGAGTTATTACTATTATTATTATTATCATCTTTGGTTTTTATTTTTATTTTTTTTTTTTTATATAAAGTAAATACGCGACGACGACGGTCGAATATGACCGTTTACGTAACGCTATAAACAAATATTAGTTTTAAATAAGTACACGATTTGAAGTAAAATCGAACTCCGGTAATCTACATGATGAATAGTAAAACGTCGTAAAACAATTTGGTTTAGCACTATAATAGTGTTGAATATTGTACCGTTTTACAGGGTTGATGTTAAAATCATGATTTAAAAAAAAATCAGTTTTAATCTTTAACTTCGTTTAATCCAGTGTTTCCCAAAGTAGGCGATATCGCCTCCTTGGAGGCCTTAGAACCACTCAAGGGGGGGGGCATTGAGGTTAGAAACTCGATTGAGGGGCATTATGAAAGTCGGCAGTGACCGTTTCAATGCGAATATTTTTCATTCTGCGGTCACGTAATCGTAATGTTGTACGAATTATTATTAAATATGTGGGTAATATTTTTTAATTTGTCATTACATGCTTATAATAATAAATAAACATATTTTATATTATGATTTATTACTTTTTATCTGACCGGAATTATTATCGTATTGATGCTGATAGCTTTATTTGACTTAAAAAATATATGGACTAAAAAAAGGTGCCTAATTAAAAAAAAAAAAAAAATCAAGGGGTATGGTGAGAGATATTAAACATTAAAAGGGGCGTTGCGTAAAAAAAAAAAAATTGGGAAACACTGATTTAATCACTTAAATGTATTTAATTTCAATGATTATATTATAAAACGGGTTTTTTTCTACTGTTTCAGACGTCATGTTTTAATCTCGAATCAATCAAAGTTCAACGGTAAATTCTCATGTAACACGCGTCTAAAACTAAACTCATTTAATTAGATATGGTAGTAATAGCTATGCGATTAGCAATCACTAATTATTATTTTAGACTTCTTTCAGATGATTTTTAATATTGTAGAATTGATAAAAATAATTTGTATAGTCACTAGCCCAGTAATGAACTGAACAAAAATGCCGGTCGAAGTTATTAATTATTTCAAAAGGGTTTATAATTACTTATTTATATTAAAAACTTAAAGTTTATATAGTATAATATAATATAATATTATATGAGCCATTATAGATGTACATATATTTCACAATAACAATAATAATTGTAACCAGTGATAAAGTAAACGTATTATCGTTACGTAGAAAAATAAATAAATTTTCACGCTTCACTTGAAATATTTAATTTTAGTGCACAAAAAATGGGGTAAGTGATAACGAATATACACAAATTTATTTTTATAGTGTACACTGTATCTACTTAACAGATTTTCGTTAATACGTCATATTTTCTATAATATTAAACTATGTATAACTGGTTTATAACTTTGAATAACGAAAAACTAAATATAATCACTATAATTTATATTAATGGCAGAACTATTAAAAATTAAAAATTATTTTTATATAGAAAATTCTGTTTCAACATCAAAATTCTAACAGGTATACACGGCCTAATACCTATAGTGAATTATCATTTAGAGAGCATGCGAACTGAAAAAAAAAAAAATAAAGAAGTAAAAAACATACGCCGTAATTCAACCCCGTATACACCCCAATACACCACTGCCTGTGTCACCAGTAAACTATACACACACCCCATCTCGAGAGTACGTGCAGTTGCATAACTCGGTAACCGATCTGGGCTCCCTTGTATGATGCAGTATATATATTATTAAAAGGCAAAATGCAAATAATATACTAATAGTCAATTTAGAATTTTCTCCATGACGAAAAAATAATATTACATACACCGATTATAAAACATTATTTTTTATTTGATTAATTGTTTAAACGCATTTATTATTTTTATTCTTTTTCCAATGATATTTTAAAAATAATTTCTACAATGAATTATTATTAGAAAATTTATGGTAAAAACATACGGTATCAGATTTTGACGTTTTGAAATCGATCACGATTTAGATAGTTTTACAATCCAATATAAAATCAATTGGTTTGAAATCTGAGTTATGTCAATTTTGAAGAAAACTTCTTTGGCTTTATTTATAGAAACAATTATACATAACACTTGTAGATGCGAGTGATGTTTCGAGTTATATGCGACCGTTTTAATTAGATGAAATATGAAAAACATAATTTGCACGGTGAACCGCGATTACAGTGAATTCCGCGTTGAGAGTTTTTGCAAATTAGTCGTTCGAAATAAAATAGTCGCCATTAGAATAATTTGTCCGTACCGTATGGTACACCGTCATTTACATATTGAATTTGAAGTAATTAATTGTGTGAAAAATTAAAATGTATGACAATTTTTTAGTAGGTGAGTATGATGGTAATTATTGATTGGTAATTATTTTTTATAGTTTAATTAATTATTAATAAATATGTGAAAATTATTTTAGTAATTTCATTATTATAATTTTCGTTTTGATAAAATGCACCGTATTAATATGTACACCCAAGTAAACATTTTCTTATTATAATTTATTCTGTTATTGTTAATAAATATTGCTTTATATTATATTTTTCAATAATAACATAAATTTATACACTGGGAAATACTCGTATTTAATAAGATTTATTTTACAGATATGAACTGTTATTATTTAGAGCTCAATAATACTCCAGTACACGAGCTTGCTTTTTTGTTTTTTTAACATAATATTTTAACTAACTATGCAAATTAACGTATTTTTGTTACTATTGTTTTGTTGCTAATAAATAGATATTATTATTCTTATTATTCGTGTCTATTCCACGACGATACACATACTACGCATACATGTAAGTATTAAAACAATTATTATTATTATAAAAAATATTTCAGAGGCAAATGCGCAGTTATCATGTTATATAGCTATAAATACTGTGCAAACAGGTTAAGTAAATTATTGTAATATTTACTTAAGTAGATTTCGCAATTTACAAATAAATGATAATAAAATATTTAGGTTAGGTTCTGACAGTTTTTTTTTTTTTACCGTATAATACCTGAACGTCTGCTCAGAATCATTTTATTGAAGATGTGATTAATTGTTTTTTTTTAACTCGACATCCACCATGAATATCCTACCCGGAAAGCAAAGTATGTCTAGTTTTTTTTTTTTTAAATTTTTTAGTGAGCATAAAATTCCGGGTCCTCATAACGAATAAATAATTAATTATGATTTAGTCCATCCCTTGCGCCCTCGTCGATGCGACACTAAGGGTGGTGAAAAATAGCAGCAATGATTTTTCACTGGCGATTTCAAGGTAGAAATCATTGTCTATAATAATAACTGCAATATGAAAATATCAGTGACTGCTACTTGATTTGTTTTGAAGTAAATGTTCACATTGGAAAAAATAACAGTCAGTGGAACTCTGCACCAGTTCAGGGGTGTCAATCGACACCCCTCAGAAAATCGGTGCAGGGTGGTTTTGGTCGGACTCAGAACTCAATTTTCCAATTATACAATTTTAGTAAGATATTTTTCATATAATCATACTCAGATTTGACAGGTGTGATGCGGTGATTTCCAAAGAATTTATATTTTCGACAAACCTCGTGCAATGTTTATTGTGCGCCACATTAGTGAGGGTGAAACATAGCAGTGCAGGTAGAGGAGATTTTCCAAATCGATTTTAATCGTATTAATTGATCACGTTGGAAAAAATAACAGCGAAGTCGAAGAATAGCCTGCGGTAGCGATGAATTTTTCACTGCAGGTCGTGATTTTTCGAGTAGCAAATCGGTGAAAAAGAACAATGGTAGTGATTTTTCACCCATTGACTGACATAGCACGCCGAGCCAAATACACTAAAAAAAAAAAAAAATCAATAATTTTATATTATACACAGTTGTACCTCGATTATGACTCATTCTCTCGAAAATATCTTAATCTGCAGTAATGATTGAAATATTTAATTTTAGTGCACAAATTATTTCATATTGAACATTGTACAGCAAATTAAAATTCATCGGCCAATATTTTAATGTCTGCAGGAAATTCTATAAAAAAATGTTGATTTTTTTTTTGTAAATCTTTAAATATTTCCATGACAGATGTCACAAGAAACATACAATAACAACACAATAATTATTATTGATTTATTTTTGTCTATTTTGATCCATTATATACTACGCACGCCGAGTAACGGCGAGTAACACAATCAAATTTACACACCAACACACATATAACCTCATTATTAGTCCCTTTGAGTCTATAGTTTCTCTTTCGTCAGTCGAGTTGCAGCGAGCAAGTCACGGTTAGTCTACACATCATTTTTTTAACTTAAACTTTTTACAACTCTCGGCGTTTCGTGTTCTTGTGTGTGCGTGCTTTTGTTCGGTAAAACAATTATGTATTTTTTCTTATCTTAAATATCTCACCCTTAGAATTATTTTATTTATTAATGTTTTGGAATCTCACACCTGAGACATTTAATAATTTTACATTAATTAGATATTATTAGATTAGAGTATAGTATTATAAGAAAAACGTTAGGAAAGGGAAACATCACAGTAGAATATAAGTATTTTAATGAAATAATATAATGATCATACAATAAATATTATACACCTCCTTTCTCTTCCTACTTCTTTTTCTTTACATTACAAATGGGGCTCCCCCTTAACCCCCTTTTTTTCGCTTTTTCTTATATTACAACTGCGACTGCTAACAATCACAATTTTCCAAAGTAGCAGTCACTGCTGTTTTCACTGTGATTTGCAAGTATCAGTTAGTATAATTTGTCAGGATTCGAGAATTAAGTATAAATATATAAAATCAGAGCCAAATCAATTCAAATCGAAATTCAATCAAAAGGTTAACTTAAATAAATGGTATGATTTTATCTATATAAAAGTACATTAACATTTAAATACGATTTTTTTTTTTACAAATAAGACAGAAATTTCTTGGATATTTAAAATTGTGATTTTTAGTGTATTTCATAACTGTTCTTAGTGCATTTATTGGCATTTATTGAGATTTAAAATGTATTCATCAAAGATCTTTACTGTTATGATTTCAGATCTCTATTTATCACCATAAAGATCTGCATTAGGAATGAGCTGTTTTTTTTTTTTTTTGTTATTATTATTTTGACTATATCAAATTTACAATTATTTATATAGTCAGAATATAAATGAAATATTTAGCTACAGACCATATGTATATAACCGCTTTTGGAAAGTCCAGAGGGGGGCAATTGCTCCACCTTGCCTCCTCTCTGGGCGTCTATGGGCACAACACGTAAAATTCGGTGTGGCCCCATGAAAAAAAAAACATGCTGTGTGTACATAAAGATGTATACTCATTGCAGTCAAAGGGTTAACCCATTTTACTCTAATTCGATGAATATGTACACCTTAAAGTGCCAGAAACGTGGAATAATATGCATAAAATCAACCATAGTTGAATATTAAAACTAAAAAACTCAACACCGAGGGTGACAAAAACGCATAGATTATTCATGAAAATCGTATGAGAAAATGCAAAAAGACAACTCCCAAAATATTTTTCATTTTTTTACAAAAATCAATATTATAAACAATCTTTTAACCAATACGCATTAATTACAAAATTTTAAATGTTAAAACTTGATAATTTTAATTTTAATTATTAATGTAACTTAGAATAATTATGCGATATGTAAACAAGGTTTATAACCATAGATGTTGAAGCCTTTCTTTCTTTTCAATAAAAAAATAAAAATGCAAAAAAAAAAAAATGCTTTTGTTTCTGTGATGTATTCGAAAATTAGATTTTGTGTTCTGGAATACCTAAGTACCAGAAAAAAAAAAAATAAAAAAATAAAAAAATGCACCGCGGCAGACGGACACCGAGTGGCGGCGCGGCGGCGGCGGCGGCAGGGTTTTTCGGGGCGGGGGCAGCCCTGACGCGGCAGCCGCCCAGTCGCGCGTCGATTGGTCCGCGGGAAAAAGCGCGGGATCCGCCGTACGCGCGCGCGGACGACGGACGCCGCCGCCGCCGCCGATCAGTATCTCCGCAGAAGCCGTGACGTTCGGCCGCCCCGTGTACGACGCCGCCGCACGACGCACCGCCGCCGCCGCCGCTGCAGCACGACGCACCGTCACCGCCGCCGCCGCCGCCACCGCAGCCACGCGACAACCGTCATCATCGGCACATCGCCGCCGCCGCCGCCGCGGTCGCACGTGAGCCCGGAATCCTCCGCGTACGCCGCCGTCCGGTAGCAGTGCTGCAGCCCGCCGCCGCCGCCGCCGCTAGTCGACAGTCATCGTGTACGGTCGGCCATCCTCGACTGCCGCCGCCGGTCGCACAGCGCTCTCGTCGCAGCAGCAGCCGTTCTGAATTCTCTCCGAGGCCCACCACCATTCCGAAGGGTCTTTGGTGTCGCGGTCGCGCCGTTCAGTCGTTGGACAACGCGCGTTTTCGACGGTCGTCGGTGCACACCACTACTAGTACTCGCACGCGCAAGAGTTCGATCGGAATCGCCGCTCATCCGCCGCGCGAGCCGAACACTTGGAATATAATTTCCGTGCGCGCGCGCGTTTTTTCTGTTTTCAAAGTTTATAATTTTTTTTTTTTTTTTTTCCACGCGAACACAGACACAACAATAAACGTATATAACAGTTCGCGTATAGAAAACGATATTATCACTGTAGTGACGCGAATTTTTATTTTATTTTATTTTACCGCCCGAGCGGACTTTGCGACTTTTTTTTTTTTTTTTGTACGCGGTCAGTGCGGACACCGCGTTTAGAGAGGAAAAAAAAAGAAAAAAATTTACAATATAATTTTCTCGCGATTTTCGAGAATAATATATCGTTGAAATCATTTAATTCGCCATGGCTATCGGGTTCATACCGACCGAAGAAGAACGTCGGCAAATGTTCCCGCCGGACGCGTCTTCCAGCTCCAGACCGCACGTAGAGAGCTTGTTCAGAGAACTGATCACATTGGTGCGATTCTTGCCCGTCTGGAATTTGCACGGTAAGTGTTTTTAAATTTTTTTTTTCTTTCTTCATCCCCCTCGCGATCCCTTCGAGTTATTATTATAGGCGGGTGTATGCGCGTCGAGTGTTTTTTTTTTCCGCGTGCGTGATGAAATTCGAATATTTTTTTTTTTTACCCGTTAGAAAATATACGCGTTAAAAAAAAAATTTTAACTATTTAAAAAAAAAAAAATTTTTCGTAAAATTTCGTTGAAGTGGTTTCGAACTTTTTGTTTCCGGCGTTTAAGCGATCTCATATAATAAGAAAATAAAATCGTAATTTCCATGAAACAAAAAAAAAAGAAAAAACCGCGTCTAAAAAATATTATTTTTTCGTTTTGAATTTTCCGCCTTTTCGTTGTATTATTATTATTAGAAAATAAAAACGGAATTTCGAAAAAAAAAAAAAAATTATTGAAATCACGTGCTATCTATAAAAATAATTTTTTTCGTCAAATATTTTTTAAAGTCCTTTTTTAAAATGTACGTTTCCAAGTGTTTCATTAATCAACTTACATAATTATTAAAATATTTTATCGAAAATAGAATTTGGAAAAAATAATCGGATTCAAAATATTATTTTTCGTCAAATTCGTTGAAATTGTTTTGAAAGTTTCATTTTCAAGAGCAGTTTTAAGTGCCCGATATTATAATTAGCGATTCTCCCCCCCCCCCAAAAAAAAAAAGTCGTGTCAAAAAATTTATATTTTGGCAAATATTGTTTAATTCGTTTCGAAATTTTCGTCTCTAAGTGTTTCAAGTATCCGATATTATTATTATTATTAAATAAAATAGTCATTTTTCCCCAATCGTGGCAAAAGAAAATTTTTTCGGCGAATTTCGTTGAATTTGTTTTGACCATTTTATTTTCAGTGTTTTAATTCCGTATATTATTAAAATAATATAATTTCGTGATTTCAAAAAAAATGAAGTTTTTCGGAAAATTTTGTCCGTATGCATAGTTTTTACCACTTCGATTTCGGTGAGTTTCACTTCGATAATTAATCGAAAATATCGTTGCGGAAAAAATTGGCGCGAAAATAGGTACTATCGCGCGCCAACATATTATTATTACGTTTTTTTTTCCGAGTAAAAATCGTTGAAAAAATTTCCCATTTCGCATTCGGCGTGCGAACGTACCTACTATTTTCGCAACGTCTCCGCTGTGGTGATGAAAATCGGTATTATTGCAAACAAAATAACTCGCGTCGTCCACGTGCGAGTATCGCGTAAATACGTCATATTGACGTTGCGTCATCGCGCGTTCGGTTGCGAGCTGAAAAACGCGGAAACGACAAATATTATACAGTTTTGAAAAAAAACGCGAAAACGTCCGTTGAAAATATCTTTTCATCACATTAATCCAGAATATGTTTAATTAATTTTTGGAAAATAAACGACTTTTAAATTAATACTTAAAAAGAATTGAAAAACTATATTTTTTAAAAAAAAAAAAAAACGAAAGAAGTTATATTATTTTCGGTCAACACTTTTCGACATTAAACCGGAATATTTCACCGGAAAATTAATTAGTCAAATATTATATTTGTACTAAGTAAAAAAGAAAAAAAATGATTATCAATTTTTCGGTAACGAATAAAATATGATTATTTTTCGGGCGGCCGTCTCGCGTGTCTGTGCCGGGGGGAGACCTGTCGCGTCGTCGTCGTCGTAAGGTCACCCACCCGGCGCGCCGCGAACGACACGTCTGTACACGCGTCTCGTTTTGAAAATAAAATACATAATAATAATAATAATAATATAATATTATTTTTTCCTCCGAACATAATAGAAACGCGCGCGCCGTCGTCGTCTGCTAGAGGTGCTGCGTGTGAACGACCTACGCGTCGTACAACGACGACACGAATCGCGCGTTTTCTTTTCGCATTTATTTGTACAATGACGTTTATTTTTTTCCCTATAATTATTTTCCACGTGTGCACGTGTTTTCGTGTAGAAAATACTCGGCCGAAAGTTTCAAACGGCGACCATTATCGAAATCACCCCTATCGACGGTGGTTGTGAGAAGTCATTTTTTGAAATTCACAATAGTTTTCTCGAAAATTTCCTGGGATAAACTACCCGAAAATTTGACAAAAAAAATTTAAATACAAAAATAGACGATGAGAAATATTTCTTTAGTTCTTTATTTCCTATCTCCGTGGAACAATATTCCACACGTCTGATGAAATAAAGAATAAATATCGGCCGAAAACTATTTATAAATTATCAGTCTGCGAGGAGATAAAAATCCCTATAAATGGAAAACAATAAAATAATTATTTTTTTGCTTTCAATTTTTTTCTTCTCTGATTTTTTTTTTTTTTTTCGCAACACGATTATAGCAATCGCATTAGTTTTATAAATTGTTTTTGTTTTCTATAATTACCGCAGCACCGTTTGGATTACGACACTTTTAAAACGGAATCGTTGTTCTTTTGTGCGATGGAGCGCGTGCCCGTATAAAATAATATGCGCGCGCGCATTATCTCTGATTTAATTGAAAATAATATTATTATACAAAAACCTTTTTCGCGTCACCTACGACAATAATAATGGTTAGTGAAATAGGTAATCGTCGTGAGTGGTTTTTTAAATTAAATAAAAATAGAATATATATATATTTCTCGCGGAATTCCGCGGCCCCTATTGTTGTGTTTGCGCGATAATTTGCCAACAAGTGCTTACGCGCGCGCGCGACACCGACCAAGGCCGACACGACACGGTGTTTATTTCTTCTATTTTTTGTAATAATTATTAACTTTCGTTGTGTTTGATTCCTAAGATGGAGAAATTTTTTTTTTACCGATTTGGGTAATTATAATTTTTACACCGCCCCTATTGAATATGGGGGTAACTGCAGTTGTTTGGATTAAGGGGTGCGCGTATACAAAAAAGTAATGAATTTGGTTCGTTAACATTTTGCCGCTCCTAATCTCTGGTGTCACTCAGCTGTAACCTATAAAATTATTTTTAATTTTTGAATTTTTTGAATTTTTTGTCAGACGCTGCCGAGATTTTGATGGACGAAGACGCTTCGCGCAGAGCCAGAGATCTGATCCGTGACAATCACAGCCTGTTTCGTAGCATAAGCCAGCATCACGAGAACGGGTACACGCACACGGTGCCGCGATGGTTGCCGCCGAGAACGACAGAACCGCTTTTGCCGCGGCATCAGTCGCTTCAACGCGCGTTGGACGATCATATGCAAAACATTGATTTGAACAACAACAATACTTGGCTCCGTATTCATCAGTTGCAACATCATAATCGCCCGCAACAGCAACAGCAACAGCAACAAAACGTAACGCTGGAACAACAGCGCCAGGAACAAGAGCGCCGGGAACAACAGCAACGGGAAGCAGAGGAAGAAGAGAGGAGACGGCGACAAATGTTGCCGGACTTGCTGCCGGAACGCGAGAGGCTGGACCTCCCGAGACCGCCGAGAGTGAGGATCGGACCGGGACAACCGGGAGCTAAAACGCTGTCCATAAAGGTGGAACTGTGCAACTTTTGCTGGGAGAACGGGCGCACCGTGAGGGTAGTCGGAATTTCCAACATAGAAACGGCTGACGACAACGGTGCTGCAGATGATGAGGTCGCCGCAGCTGCGGCTCCGCCGCCGGGATTCATACCCGACGTCGTACCCGTCGTCGTGCAGTCGCCCGTCAACAACAACGCTGAAGTGGTGAGTTACCGTTTTGCTATGATTTACTTGATTGATTGCAAATGAAGAAAAACAATTTTCAAAATTTTCTGGAACCAAAACATTTACATTTATATTTGTAATTTTCATAAAGTTAGGATTAAAAAAAAAAAAAAAACTAGTTTCCCAGTCTGTATTGTCAAATTTCGCGTAGTTTTTTTCCAAAATTTTCATTTTATCCATAATTTCTTTGATACTATAACCCTATTGTTATTATTATGACGTTTTTCTCAAAAAAGTGTGTTTTTTTTCGTGTGTTGTCAGGTTGCTCCACCAACTCCACCTGTGCAGGTGGTGGTCGAAAACGGTTCACCAGTGAAACAGCGACTTTTGTCGCTGTTCGGACCAATGAACATCGAAACATCGTTCCTGACCGCTGCATTTGTAATAGTAGGATGGAAAGTGTTCATACGTCAATAGTGTAAAGCCGCTGCTTTTGCTGTTGTTCTGTATTATCATTATCTTTATTATTATTATTATTTTGAGAGAGTGATCGAGAGAATTTTTTTTTCCACGACCAAGAGACTCAACACACACACACAAAAGTTCCAGTCACGGTAAATAGTGACTACCATAAACTTTATTTTATAATATATTTTTTATTCTAATCAAACGGTACCGCGATCTCAATATACTTGTGAGAAAATTCTGTAAACGTAGCCAAATTATTTACTATGTATTTTTAGGTTTTTTTTTTTTTTTTTTTTTACTATTTTATTTTTATTATTAGTTATTATTATTCATTATTATTGCTACTACTACCGGGATAAATCACCATTATGATATTATAATAATATACATTATCATTATTCTCAATCATCGAATAGATTTTGCGCGTATTATGAATAGGTGTATATATATTATTATATTGGCTACGGTGCAGTGGTGTATTGGTAAATAAAAAATTAGAGGGGAGGGGTGTATACGCACTTTTAAAACAAAATATTCGAATTTTAATTGAAATTAACAAAATAGTTTCACAACGATTATTATAATATTATAAATTACTACTACAAAATAATAATGATAAATATGCCTCGAAAAAAAAAAAAAAAAACAAAAAAAAAAAAATAAATAAAAAATTAGAGGTGTACGTCGTACGCCCGCGTATACTATACCCTCCGCGATACACCATTTGCGAATGTAAGTGATCCAGCTACTGATCTGCTGATCTGCCAACTCGCAAATCTTGCGTTGATTTTTTTTTTTTTTTTTTGCTACTAAATTAAGTGTACAAAATATTATGTATTATATACATATATATTTTTATTATTATTTTTTTTTTTTTGCAATTTTTCTCTCTGTCTATGCTTTTTCTGTTGTATTTTAAATCGTTTCACAAAGAAATTCTGCGGTTTCAATCCCAGAGCTGTTTGTCCTATTGATCTCGTTTTTGAAAATGTAGCTTTCGGAACGGCACTATCACGCGCGCGTGGTTTTGAATCAGTAAGAAATGCTACATTAAAAATATTTAATTTTTAATTTTTATATATTCTCTGTATATACATTACCTATATATTAAAACGCTTTTTAATTTTTTAATTTTTAAACACACACACACACACACACACACACTCACCGCTACGTTTTATTAAAAATCTTTTGAAATTGAGATTTCTCTGTGGACGTTTTTTCTCTTGTTTCTATAACATCATATAAACATATATACATATTAAAGTATATAAGCGTTTTGCACGCGTAATGGTCGTCGAGACGGTATGATATAATATAAAATAGGTGATGTTAGATATTATCTAACACAGATGAGGTCCTGCTGCTGCAGTCCTCTGTTGCGGCTCACGTGTGTTCTATATATTTTATAATAATATATACAATATTATGATTATACATGGTCTATAATCGCTATAATATTATTATTTCGATGTGTAAATATTAGGTGTATAAGCTTGTTGGATTCGGTGGTCGAGATTAGTAATAATAATTATTATTATTATTATTATTATTATCGTCGCCGTAATCGCGTTGCATGTGTTCTTTTTTTTATTTCGGTTTTTACATTTTTTTATTTTCATTTTCATTTTTTTTTTTTTTTTTTTTTGAAAAGCATTTCTGTGGTGTTTAATAGGACGCGGGACGTGTGGCCGGGGCCCTTTCGTGTGCGCGCGTATACTTTTCTCCGTCGAGCTTAGAAAAAAAACTTTTCACAATCAGTCTGCCATTTGCGCGCGCGCGCGCGCGCGCGTGCGAATTTCCTCCCCGGCGACCGCTCCCCCCCGTCTCTCGCCCATCAAAGCGTTTCTGTGATCATCCCATATTTTTTTTTTTATACTGTATAGAATTATATATATTTTATTCTAACGAATCTTCTATATTATACGCGGTACGTCCGGTGTTTTCTACGATTCTTAAAAATAAATCATATATATTTATATATATTATAATAAAAAAAATCTTGTACATAAATTATTATTATTGATTAATCATTAGGTGTATAGGTATTATATATATATATATTATATAATTATTTCATTTTATCATAACATAATATATTAGATTATAATATATATTTATATATTAAGGGAAAAAAAGAAATCGAAAAAAGACTTGTGATTGTCTTTTTTCCATTTTCCTTTTTTTTTTTTTTTTTTTTTTGATCTCTGCGCGTAGATTTTAATCGGTGGACCTTTGTGTTCTTAGTTTTTAGCGAAGCAATAATAATATTAATTATTATAATATTATTATTATTGGTGTATATTAGTTATTAGATACTCATTTATGATAGATATAGACGTTAGATTTAAAAAAAGAAAAATGATGATGTTGATGTTGATTTTGTATATTGTTAAAGTGGTCATCTCTCTCTCTCTCTCTCATACACACACACTTCAGTTTACAGAATTATAGAATTAAAAATAAACGAAAAACGAAAAATTAATAACAATAACGAAAAAAATATCTGATACACATAAAATGTGACACGAATTATTTTATATTCGATCATGACGATTTATTATTATTATTATTATTATTATTATTATATATTGTATACACAGAAATTATAAAATTTAATTATTGGAAGACTTTAAATAAGCGTTTGTGATTAAATTTTTTTTTTTTATTATTATTATTATTATTATTATTATTATTGTAGTAATAGATTTTTAAATATTTTTTTTTTTTTTTTAAAGCTATAATTATTACGTACTATATTATATTATAGTTTGGGTTATAATATTGAAAGTTTTTCTCAGAACTTTATTTGGATAGAAAAAAAAAAAACAGAAAAACGAATTTTGTTCAATCGTTCGTCAAAATTATAATATAATATTATATATTGTGTCAATTCTCTCTTTCTAAATAGGTATATATATATATATATATATATGTTTATAATATTATTATGTTCGTGGACTCTGTTGAAAATAATTCAACAACTTTCCCCCCCCTCCTAAACTTTTTTTTTTGTGAATTTTACGATTTACAATATTTTATTTCGTTGATCGGTGGACAAAAAAAAAAAAAAAAAAAAAAAAAAAAAAAAAAAAATAAAAATAAAAAAAAAAAAAATGCCAAACAGTA
>JAIPRM010003221.1:0-11873 GCA_025469315.1 Stegophylla sp. TES_Ste_2020 | reverse complement strand
GTGGACAAAAAAAAAAAAAAAAAAAAAAAAAAAAAAATAATAAATAAAAATAAATAAATAAAAACTGCCATACAGTATTCACCGACGAAAAAAATACACGTTTTGTATACCCTCCCCGTCCCCGCCCCGTAACCCACCGGATTTTTTTTTGATTATGTCACATATTATGACAAAGTGTAAACGCGCCATATAATCGTCGCAATTTTTTATTTATTTTTTTTATTTTAAATAGTTTTAGAGCTACGTATAATATATATTATTATTATGATTATTATTATTTTATTAATATTACATTTTTTTTTTTAATTATTATTATTATTATTATTTTTATTACTTGTACGATTCGCGGTTGGAGTGCGGCCGTCCGCGCGATTGGTTAGCCTCGTGCGGGCGTTGATCGCGCGTCACCGGTGCAGCACCCTGCGTCTTGCTACCCGTGTCTTTCTTTTGTATCATAAACACACGCTAATTATTATTGTATAAATTTGTTTGTGTTTTTTTTTTCTTTATGAAAACAGATATTGTCACGCGCGATATATATATATTGTATGATTTTGTACTCATTTACCCGATGTATACGTCATATTATATTTTGTGACCGAATATATTTTTACGTATATATATATATATATTATATATTATTATTGACGGAAAATGATTGATAAAAAAACAAAAAAAAAACAATAAACAATTCTCAATGAAACTAAATTCGTATTTTGTTCGTTTTTTCTCTCTCTTTCTCTCTCTCTGCGATTATTCATATCCTCTTCCTACATCCATGTCCTAATTCGTTTTCACGTTTTCTTGACTCGGCCGAAGTGATTTTATATTATAATATAAAGTTGTGTCGTGATTGTGGCAAATGCACATTCGGTATGTTAAACGACGGTTGTGGTTGTAAAAAAGCGGTTAACCGGTCGGTTTTGGTTCAAAACTATGCCAATAGAATAGTGTGAGACTATTCCGGTGGAATTTAGGAACAATAATATGTGATGGTAAAAAATTACATTGGTAAAAAATGTCATAGACGATAATTGCACTGAAAAAAAATACTGTTTTGCCAAATAAAACAAAAATGGTTAGGTAAACGGTAAAATATGTAACAGCAATCAGAAAACTGTAGCTTTAAACCTATACATATATATATATATACTTATTGATTTGCACTACATACTAATTTGGTATACGTTCAAAAGTGTATTTCAGTTAATATAATTATTGTTTTGTAGTCATTTCTTTTAGGTGTGTTACAATATTATTCACGAGAATAAACAAAATAAACATTCTAACATAATACATAATGTTTGGTATCATTTAGAAAACATTAATGTAAGTGTGTTGTTATAAACAGTTTTATACTGCTCACACAAAATAATATTAATATGTTAGTAACACAATTTGATTTGGCTGTAGGTATTTAAGGTGTATTGACTATTGAACAATAATAATTACTTATTTACAAAACTCTTTGATTATGCTTAGTATTTGGAATCATGATGGAGCACTGATGATTTTTCATATTTTTGTAATGAAAAAAATACTCTATTAAGTATAAACTAGATTTTATACATATCTTTTTATATTTTTACTGTACAATCCTCGATGGCCGTAATATAGTTGTTAGTATATAATAAATATATATTCGACTCTCCGATAATCGATCAGTATCCCGTTATTTTATAAAAGAAAAACTTCGGCGATCGTGTTTTGAAAAAAACCTAGATACATCAGAAAATATGATTCGGTATCGGATTAATTTGCATAAACCATAATTATTTATACAATAATTATCGCGACATCAATTTATCATTTTACCCTCGAGCCACCCCAATCAGCTGATTTATTCCAATCCGAAATTTTGGCCGTCGCACTGTAGATTTTCGTTCGAATGAGTCGACAAAATAGCTGTAACATCAATAATATTTTTGTTTATTTTTAAATCCTTATTATTAATAATAGTTTTTTCAAAAAATCCAAACAAACAAGTTCGCACCACCTGCCAGTTTCTGGACTCGCAACGGATCAAAGGCGGCGATTTCTGTTTCCGGTACCTGCAGGCCACCACCTAAGATACAGCGACTACCTGTTGTCGTGCCGTACCCCGAAAACGATACCTAAACCGTCATAGCGTTTCACTTTGTATAAAAATGAAAATAATATAATATTATGAATTCACCTTTATTCGGCGTGTAAATTTTTTTCTCGAAAAATAATTTACGACCTCACACAATAAGTGCCCTATACTCGTTCGGACTTGCACCGAACGTGTCGAATGTTGTCCGCAGCTTCCGGCCACGTATGTATAATTTTGCACGTGTATAACGTATACCTGTTGTCGTATTCGATAATAAAAAATATGATATCATTATTATTATTATTACTACTGCAAGAGTGACAAAATACGAACAGGTGTGTGACTACGGTCTGCACGCTTCGACCTGCTCTGCTGTGTGCCCACTGTGACTCGTGTGCGCGGTTTGTGACACAAAATTTTGTTCAAAAATCATCAGTTGAGTACAACAAAGCGAATAAGTCGGTCGGATGACGGTCGCACACCATACGTGAGTATTGTTATAAAATTACGAGTAACGCGCGCCGACGTCGTTATATTATACGTGACTCCGTACATCAAAAACTGAAATATGTAAGTAGTTGGAACAATACGAGTGGGAAGATTTTGCTCACTACGCAATGACATCGCATTTGATCGACGGCAGCAACGTGGATCGGAAAGGAACGAAAACCACAGTCAGTGGTGCGACCAAGAGGGCCGGTTTTGGGTGTCTGGACACCCCCCCCCCTAAACCATATTTATGGAAATGAGCATTGAGAAAATGTCTTTTAACTATAGAACATCATAACCTCTATTGATTCAGTAATAAACTTGAAACGTGTTTTTTTGAAAACGCATATTATATTGTTGAATATGCTTCGCCAAATTTTATTTATCTACAAATAACGTTGCGAAAATGTTTACTACTTAAAATGTCTAATTAAAAAGAATTAATGAATCCTCGTAAAACGTCCATTAACATTGATTATAATTTTATATTCAAATAATTATTATAGTAGAAATTTATAGGTGTCCCTTGAAAATATTCCTAGTTGCCCCACTGACCACAGTAATTATTATTGATCTCCAAGGATCGCCAATAGTCCTCGTTAAGACGTGTGACAGTGTTTTTTTTTTTTTTTTATCTGTGCCCGGTAAGTCGAGTGCTACATATTTATTATTGTTGTTAAACGTATCATTTTTTTTTTTTTTTTGATTTTTCGATAATTCAACTATTAAATAATTCGACTTATTTGACGGTTCAAATTTTATAAAGAAATATGTTTGTTATATACGTTGTACACGTTATTAACACTGTATTGCTAATATACAAATACAATAATTAACGACTTACAGGACTCAGGACTTTTAGAATTTTATATATTTGTTTGTAGCAGGACTTCAAAACGATTTTTTACCATTGTTATGATTTTAACTTTCAACGACTCAGTAAAACGAAATCGAAAAACGGATAACGTAACCCAAATGATAAACGAGTAAATCAAAAAACGGAAAACGTAGAGGAAAACTATGAACAAAATTTATTCGGTAATTATTTAGTATTGTGTCGAGAATAAAATTTTGGTTTTTAGTTATTTTCATAAATTTATGATTTCTAGAAACCTTACACTTCGATTTTTCACAAAATGCTAAAAGTATGATAACTGATGTCGTTCAAATTTTTCAAAGCTTTAACTTTAATTTTAATAGGTAACGTTTAACTTGTTCATAACAATAAATGTTAATTTTGAATAACGTTTAAATCGTTCATGACAGAGTAAATAATATAGTTTTTTTTTTTTTTGAGCTCTGGTTTGTAACATGTAATCATTTTTAGAGTAAGCCGGAAATTTCTTTTATACTAAAAGAAATTTAATACCAAAAGTTTTCTGTGCATATTTTTGCATATATTTTTAGATCTTTTAGCGCATATTTAAGTCGTAATTATTGAAATGACAATAAATAAATTATTATTATTATTATTATATTTGCAGTTTATTTTTTTAGCCATATTAGTCCGCGCTCTAGTTATAGTATGGTTTTTGAAAAAAATGTTTTATTAAACAAATAAGTTCGTTGTACGGAACAGGTCAGGCCAGGGAACGATTACTCATTGTTGTCGTCGGGGTCAGTCATTCCGTGGTCGATTTTTCTCGCCTCTAGCAAGGTTCTCCGTGCCGAGTTCTCGCGTGACGCATTTTCGCTACCTATATTAAATCGTCCTGATCGCAATCACGCACCGTATAATATTATTTTCCATGTCGTGTACGTACTTTATGTTATAGTGTCAGCCCCTCCCCCCAAAAAAAAAAATCTCCACCGCACTTCGTTTCGCACATCCCCCCCGGCTGCCGCCACCACCCTCACGTCGGTTGTTCAATGTCACGGGTACAAAAAAAAAAGCAATATCGATTTTGGCCATCCGATCGCGATTACAAGTAGCTCTATTAATCAACAAAAAAAAAAAAAAAAAGAAAAGTAAGTCGGACACGCTTAGCACCACGGGTATTCTTCGCTCCTCGAGTCCGATGCTCTTGGTGGGTTCGGTGGGTTTGTCGAATTTTAAAAAAAACGGTAAGTCAATAATACGATTCCGAGCAAAGGAAGTTAATAATATAAACTTTATGAAAATTTAAACATTGATAGACAATATATAATATGAACAATATTTTGGCACAAGAAAATTTTGAAAATGTGAAAAAAAAAATGATTTCCTGTAAACATATTTTCATATGGATATACTTGCTTAACATTTTTAAACCCGGATTTGCCTCTAAAGTCCGAATGGAAATTTAAAGAAGTAATTTTTCGAATTTCTCAATATTGTTTTTCTATATTTTCCCGAGAACGGGCTCAATGAATAAATTTTTGCAAACATTTCAATAAAACTGTCGTTTCACCTTAACCACGCTATCGCGTGATGCCACTGATTTCCACCTGTTCTGAGGTGCATATTTTTAGGGAATCATTCGTGAAAGGAAGGAATGAGTATTTTCATTTTTTTACTGAGTATATTAAATTCATAATTGTCAACATAATACGGGTAAAACAGAATAAACCATTTCAATTTAATTATTATTTATAAAAACTCTCTAAGTTCAAACGCCCTATCGATGGATACATTTCCTAAAGGTCATATGATAAATAATAATAATAATATTTAATAGAATTTTTTTAAAAAAGAAGCGAGACATTTACAAAATCTTTATTAATTATCTCCAAATTAATAAATAATTTTTTGAAAAAGTTATCCAATGAATACTACGCCACTATGGACGATAATTAATTATTGTTAACGAGTTATGAATGTTTTGAAAATAAATTGTACTTTTTGTTATTAATTGCTATTATTGGAGTTTTGAACTTAATAACAACTAAAATCGAATTCTTGAAAATAAAGATTACTTTATAAATTTTTAATATTCAATCGTTTTTGGTTTAATTTTCCATAGTTTGGACTTGATTTTGAAGAAAACTGTTAAGAATAAAGAAAAATTATTATGCTATATGTTTTTTTGTTTTATATATATATTTTATTTTCCAGTTTTCACGCGCTCGTAGAAACGTACATGTGCGTTAGTGCCAGTGAATAATATAATAATATTATAGTAAAAAGCGAAGTCACGTAGGTACACGTGGCGCGCTCTATGTGACCGTTGAAAGCGTACGCGAAGCTACACGGTTAATACTCAGGATAATAACAATATATTATTAATTTCCATTTATTTCTCTGGAAAAACCGTTTTTTTTTTTTGTAGGCAGCTGAAAATGTACCGCTATGGCTTCATTTCAGTCTCTGTGCACTACGACTGACGGGTCACTATGGGGGAAAAGGGTGCTTATATTTCATAAAAATAAAAAATAAAGTATAAAGATTTACGGTAATAAATTCAAAACAGACTTTTTCCATTTTTTAATTGGAAAAATGGATTTTTTTTTAACAATACTATTTACAAAATAATTTTTATAATATTTTATCAAATACGTCATAATAATGGTAACAGTCTCAAATTATTATTCATGCAGACTTAGAGAAATCGTTGAAAATGGACGACTTACAAATTTACTAGAGATTCAAGCACTAATATTTCTCTAAAAAACGGATTCAAAAAATTGTTGTTTTGAATTTTTGAATTAAAAAAAAAGGGTAAAAATTATGAATAGATCAATAATTGTTGCATTTGTCAAATCGTATCGGGACACTATGTATATTATATTTATGTGAGTGCTGACCACTCTTTTTTCTATAACATAAAATTAGTTGTTAAGTATTGAAAAATATCGTTGATAATATTATTCTGAGGTGATTCGATTCCTAAAGCCACCCCCCTTCCTCCGGATTCTGAGTGGCTTTTCAGTGTTTATTCAAGCCAATTTTACTTTAAAACTATAACGTTTGTTATGATAACAGAAAAAAATATACGTTTTTTACTCGGCCAGTTTTATATTTCACTATATTAATATTGAGAGAAGTAAAAAAAAAAATTGTTTTTCACATTTTCAAAAAATTTTCTCGTCTCAAAATATTTCTCATAATATCTCCTATATCTATAGTTAAATATTTATGCATTTTGGGTTATGAGTAAATATTATGTCCGAATCGTTTTTGTCGAATTTTGGAAAGTTATTTCCAAATTTTAAGAAAATACTATTGAGATTGATCGAAGAACGACCTCTTAAAAGTATACCACATAGAGGCGAACTGTTGTTCAAAAAGAACATCGTAAAAGTATTAGCTTTTATTCGCTCCACTCACAACCTAAAAACATATATTTTGAACGGTCCAGTGGGCGGATTTTCGGGGAGGTTCAGGAGGTTAACTTCAATTTTTTTTTTTTTTTTTTTATTAAATAAATAAAGAAAAGGGGGAAAAATTAAAGAAAAGGAAAAAAAGTGTTAGAAAAATATCCAAATTTTTTTTCAGATTTTCAAAATTTTCTTGCATCAAAATTTTTCTCATATTATTGTCTGTCTATGTTTAAATATTAATTAAGTTTGATCAAAAAATTACGGTTTCCGAGACTTTAATGTCAAATTTAGGGTAGTCCCCCACCCAAAAAAAAAAAAAAATTGAAGAATTGGGAAATTCAAAAAATTGACCTCTCTAAAGTACCAACTAGAGGCAAATTCGGTTTCAAAAAATTGCTGATCGAGACTTTTGGACAAGTAGATCTATACTCACAGAAGAAAAATAAAATAAACATCCTCGTAAAAAAACACTAGCTCCTACTGCATTATGTTCAGAATCTAAAATAATATCATTGAAATTCGTAAACATCATATCTGGAACCTCTCCAGAAATTTTTCGAAAATCCGCCATTGGAACTGTCGGACATCATTTTTTGGTCCGCAATAAAATTCGGTGGCTTTTTAAAAATATGTCGAAATCACGCCCACGGACGTGCGCAATAGGTACTGCAGTTGTCGCGGTGAAAGAAAGAAAGAAACAAAAAAAAAAAAAAAACAACCATACAACAAATTTACACGCTCGTAAAATATGCGGTATACCGGTCGACCGCGATGGCGTGCGTTTAAACGAACGAAATATCACGAGAAAAAAAATTAAAACTTGCCCAAAACTGCGTTTCAGCGCAATGGCGTGTTATTCGTAGGCGGAAATTAGGGGAGGGTGCTAGGGGAGACTAAACCCCCTTATAGTCGTTATAATTTATCAATATAAAACGCGCTAGACAATAATCATTGACTTAACGGTGAGGTATATTTTGGAAAAAAAAAAAAAAAAATTAAGTTTAAAATTAGCTAAAAAAAAAAAAAAAAAAAAAAACATTTACTTATACCGATTACCGATACGAATGCACTTATTGATCCTGTTTCAAAAATTTCACGGTCAAAACTACTCCACTAGGATTTCTGCACGAAAACGTGTGCACATAAAAAAAAGTAAAAATCATTTTAAAAACACTATCTTTTTCCTTCGCTCAAAGTAGTCTAAAAAGTGATGATGCTATAATAATTTGTACTTCTCTAATATTATTGTAAAGTATTTATTTTTTTTTTTTTGTATTTTTGCAGTATTTGCGTGTAGAGTGACTCAACAAGATTAAATTCGAACTCTGCCACGGAGGAGAGTGCACGTGCCCTCCAGTAGCTCAGTGGCGCAACCAAGGGGGATGTTTTGGGTGTCTGGACCCCCCCCCCCCCTTGAATCATATTTGTGGAAATTTCAATGATTATCGAAAAATATAAATCCTTTTAACTATACAATAATATTATAATTTCTATTGATTCAGAAATATATTATGGTAAATAAATATAATATTTCAGCGTTGCCTCACTATTTTATGAAATATTTAACATTAGGTTATCAATAGGAGTTACAGATTATAATTGGCAATAATTTATTATGACACAGTAGAAATAAAAAAAACAAGATATCTATTCAAAACAATAAGTATTGTTGTTTAAAGTCTAATCAAATCGTTATCGTTATCAATCTACTAGATACTGCCTACAATGTAGGTAGGCGAACATATATTTTAAACTTACCTATAACATTTTCATGTTGAAAAATCATTTTAATTTTTAGAGAAACATAAAACATACTTCTGAAAAATTGTCGAATATGTGATGCGAATTTTAGATTCTGAGCGAAGTGAAGAAGCAAATGTTTTTACAACGACGTTTATTATTTTTTATTTTTTATTTTTATGTGTAAAAGTTTTCGTATAGAAATACTTGTCAAAAATTTTCGATCAGTAACCTTTTGAAACCGGATTTTTTTCAGTTCCTCAATTCTACAATTTTTTTATTTTTGAAAAAAAATACCCAAAATTTGACAAAAATGACTCGGAAACAATCATATTTTTTTGATCTGAACTATATGAAAATTTAAACATAGATAGAAAATAACATAAGAAAGGTTTTGGCGCAAGAAAATTTTGAAAATGTGAAAAAAAAATTTTTGGACATTTTTCTAATCATTTATTTTTTATATTATTAACTTCCCTCGTTCAGAATAGTTTTATCGAACGAATGATTTATCGTTTCTTTAAAATTCAACTCATCCGTCAAGAGAATCCCACCCGTCATGCGAAGAACACCCATCGTGCGAAGTATGCCCGGTTTTTTTTATTTAATATATACTACTACGAACAACGTTGTTCTAAAAATGTTAACTCGGAGAAGAGGCAGTTTCAGATTTTGTTACACATGAAATTTCTATTTTTTAACAATGAATTCATTTACAGTGTCCATTTTCACGTTGAATATAATTTTGTGTTTGAATAGTAGAAATTTATGGGTCGGACACCCCCCCCCCCTCTTGAAAAATTCCTAATCGCGCCACTGCTGTCGCTCCCTCACCCCCCCACTCCGCTCACGGTTATTGCACCGAAGTTATGACCATTTCAGAGTATAACGCAGCGTTTGACGTACGGGTCGCGCTCGAATGCTGCGCTCAATTGCCGCGCGTGAGAAATTCGGCCGAAAACAATAACGTCCATAATTATTATTATTATATGTCGTCTTTCGAATACGGGCGCATCGCACACAACAATTACCGGCCGTTTCGCGTCCGCTCGCCCGACACACTACTACTACACTTTGTGCAATTTATTAATTATAATTATTATTATTATTATTATTATTGACTTGTTGTGCCACTGTGTTTCGCCGCAAGTTCGCGTTCGTACTGATGCGGGCCACGCGCGTAATACGTAATATATTAGTAATAAGACCCAATGTGATGAAAGCGTTTTCGCAATTGTTATTATTATTATTATTATTATTATCGTTTATATCTATCACTCAAAAAAAAAAAAAAATAAAAAAAACAACACGAATTCCGGCCTCGGACGCCACAACGGGTTGCAAGTGCGCCGTCAATTATTACGCCACGAGTATGTTCACTTATCTTTTAACCATAGTTAGAGTCGGATATGATGACCATAATTGTTAGAGAAAAAAAAAAATTTCAATACCTCTAGTAGGGTGACCGTATTTAAGAAAATAAAATACAGGACAAAAATATTTTTCATAATTTTTTTAAATAAATGAGTATTTATTATTTATATATATATATATATAAACACATAAAAACATTATTTTGAAAAACATAAAATAACATAATAATTAAACTAAATTGATACTCTTAAAATTTTTTTCAAATCCTTTATTCATGTATGTTGTATACTTTACTTTCTAAAAAAAAAAAAACTTGTAAATTCATTTTACGATTATAATTTATTTAATGGTATCCACGAGATTTCTAGATTCTTACATTATTTTATTCAATAATTTCGTTTCAAAAATTTCAAAAAATTTAAATCAACAGTAAGTCAAAAAACGAGATTAATATGGGACAGACTTGAAAGTACGGGACAAAAAACGTCCTGAGAGAAGTTTATCAAGATAACAGGACGCAGAGCCGAAATAAATTACAATCCTATATAAAACAGGACGTATGGTCACCCTAACCTAAAGTACAGTAAAGTGAAGACAATAGAAATCTGGATATAATTCGCATCATGGGAATTGTCAACTCTCCGGGTCAGATACTCTAGGTAGGTGTGTTGAAAAAGGCGACTATTATTGTCCCTTATATTATGAACTTTCTCCGTACAGAATCGTCTTATCGGAGAAATCATTTATCGTTTTTATTATTTTTTATTTTAAAAACTTACCAAAAGCATCTGACCCTAGGAGCGGAGAACTCCTGTGGTTCGAAGTATGTCCGACTTTCTTGTTTATACTTTGCTCGTATTTGCTTTACTTTTCTTTACTTTTCATTGGTTTTTTTATTCTTGAAAATACTCTAATAATATTCGCCGTTAGCTTTTAGCTAATTTTATGTGCCGAGACATTTGATTGTAAATTAATAATAATCGATTAATCGAAAATAATCAAATAACTTAAACACTAATCGTTTAGTCGAAAATGATTGTTTAATCAAAAACAATCGTACAATTTAAATAATCGTCTAATTTAAAATAATCAAGCAGTTTAAATGACTCTTTTACTTCTATAAAAAATTTTAAGGTATACATTAAAAAATTAAGTTAGTTTTATATTTTCAAAGTTTCTTTAATATATTTTTATCTATAGTTCTATTTATTTATAGATACATTTTTACTTCATTATCTACACTAAATAATAAAATTGTAATTGTGTAATATTATTAAGACTCACCCAACCTAAAACAAGTTTTCTTAGAGGTTGGGTCAGAAAACATACTTGTACTTATTAATAAGTGTTATTACAATTTCTGAAATAAAGTTATTATTATTATTAAAAAATCGTCTATTTTAAAATAATCATAATATGATATTATAATTATATAGTAAAACCTCCCTAAACAGGAGTCGCTTGGGACTGTCCAATTTTTTCGTCAGGTTTTTCGAAATGCGTTACGCTCTACATACTCTTTACCTCTTGAAGTCAAGGTTTTTTTTTGCGCTTTCTGTTCTATATTCAGGTTATAATACAACTGTGAAAACTTAATTTATGGTATAAAAAAATTAATTCATTTATTACACATAAATTTAAATATTAATAAATATAATTACTTCTTCTATAATAATATAATGAATAATTGGAATAATTATTTACATTCGATTGTTCGATTATTAACGATTTTTTTTTTATTTCTATCGATTATTCGATTTTAGATTCTGAAAGAATTTTTTTTTTTCTGTGTACAACTTTTCGTATAGAAGTACTTGTGCAAAAGTTTCGATCAATAACTTTTTGAAACCGAATTTGCCTCTAGATTGTACTTTAGAGGGGTCATTTTTTTAATTTTTCAATTCTTCATTTTTTTTTTTTTTTTTGGAAATAACTACCCAAAATTTGACAAAAACGA
>JAIPRM010003220.1:0-26837 GCA_025469315.1 Stegophylla sp. TES_Ste_2020 | reverse complement strand
TCTCTAAAGTACAATCTAGAGACAAATCCGGTTTCAAAAAAATATTGATCGAAATTTTTGGAAAAGTATTTCTATACGAAAAGTTTTACACAGAAAAAAAAAAAAATTAAAAAATAAATAAATAAAAATAAACATCATTGTAAAAACACTAGATTCTTCACTTCGTTCAGAATCTAAAACTCATATGAATAAGAGAAGAAATTACGAAGTATAATTTTTATATTTTATTTTATTATTTTGGTTAAACCTGTTTCTACAGGTAACGTACAAAAAATATTAAATTATTGTTTTTAACAAAAGTATCCATTTCGCTGTATTGTATTATTATTTTATGAAATTTCCTTCGATTGCTGTTGCACAGTGCAAAACACATAAATCAAGTAAATATTCTTTATTCTACACAGAGTTGCTAATGAGGCACGGGTTGTTTTAGTTGAGTTGGATGTATGGGTAAACGCGTGGTGCATGTTGCCGCGGTGTAAATGGTCCCTACCATTAGTGTTGGAAATCCATCATTGTTGACAATAGCTTATTTGGTTAGAGGCTTTATTGACATTGTTATTTTATTTATTGTAGCATTATTAAAATCAATATTCAAAGTTTTCAATACTTAATATTTTTATTTGTTACAATTTTTTGAAACAATTTTAATTAATGTATGTACAATTTATAATGACTTCAATATTGTATTAATATCATATTACACATACATCGAATTTATTATATAGTACACTTATTAAATTATTATGGCTATGCAATGTATATATATATATATATATATGTATTTATGAATAGATCTACTTTTTTATTTTCTCGGGGCTTCACTATGGTTTTATTTTACTTTCGCATACTTGTACTCTTCTTTTTTACACATTATTTTCATGTTCAGATCTTCATTTAATATCATAATCAATAATTCTGATTTTAAATTTCTATTTTTAAATGTATTATACAGCAAAATAAAATAAATTACATAGTCTATACATTTATCTATTCATGAAAATTACTAATTCTTCCGTGTTTTAGAGTTTCAATCTCATAATGATTAAAAATTGCCACAAATTAATTTAATAAAAACGTATAAATAATTTGGCTGTAAAATGAGTAAATGGCTGATAATATAATATTATCGTCACAAAACTCTTCAAGTCCGAGATCCGATGAATAAATTATAAAAATGCATTTGATATTAATTCTCTATTTTACTAATCGATGATTTTACAATATTGTTTTCTCGCAATTTACGACTGTCCAAATAGTCGAGGGTTGACCACGGAAATAGTTTATTTATTAAGGAAATAGTATAACGTGTCATAAATAACTATCTCTATCTGTGACCTGTCTTAGTACACATAAACCATTCATTATTTTGTACACACATCATATAAAATATAGATGTATTATTCAATAGAGAACACGCGCTATAGGTACATTATGTTAAACCAACCCGTGGCCATACGTATACCTAAATGAAGCATTGAAATGGAATACGCTTAGAGTGACCTGTTGAAAAGAATCAAATTACCGTATCAATTAACGTTAACATTGATAAGGAACTGATATCATACTTTGAAATTAATGTTATTGTTTTTGTTTATCTTATTTAATATGACAATATGAAAATTTAAAGTGAGTAAAGAAAATAATTTTATTTTTCTCAAAATGGTCACTCTTAGCGTATTCCATTTGATTGCTTCAATTCACTATACGTAACAGTATACGGTATGGGCACCTCTATATATTTTTTACACAATATGTTAAACACAAATAGGTAATTACAGTAACTCTATATACAATGTATTGATAATATTTGCTTTGAAACATTAAAAAATAATAATAGAAAAAGCTCTACGTTTTTAACAGTACACGTTTTATACTTAGGAATTCGTAGAATGGCGTAACGTTAGTTGGGTGGCGACAGTCTGCCTTGTAAAAATGTGAAAAAAAATTAATTAAAAATTAGCAACGTTTAAAATTTGGGGTTACACGACAATGTTAAGAGTATAAAATGTATGAATAGAATTATATAATAAAGAAGTAAAAATATTAAAAGGAATGTTTTTATAGAAATGTATAGTTAAAATACTAAATAAGGTGAAGAACCACGGGAGGAATACATTGGATTAAAGTACATTCAAAAAATAATAATAATGACCTAGGAAGCGACTCGTATGTATAAACAATAGAAAATAGTAGAAAATGGCTGCAAACCAATATAAGGATTGAAACTATAGAGAGAGAATTTAGTATGTTTATAGAATGGAATATCACATAATGCAATTATGTTATTTTATTTAATTGTTGTCGTAGTTTTTTTGTTCATATTCTTAACACAATGTATATAAAAAAAAATTACCTTTTTACTGACATTCGCTTGTAATCCGCGCCTTTTGCGACGTGTTCACAGTTTGAAAACTGGATGAAAGTAAATGTTTTCATAGTTTGTTGTTTTTATTTTTTGCGCTAAATTGAATTAAAAATGAAATTTACGAAAAGCGTACGTAATTTGTTTTCTTTATTTTCGCTTGTTCAACGTAGGAATTTAATTTAATGGGTCGGCCGGATACGTGCTCTCAAATAGTTAGCACGCCGTGCAACTTAAAACAAACATTTTACCATTCGCCGGGGATGTTATTATATTATTACTATTACGTTTCAAAGTGTATTATTAATTTCAATGGAAAACATCAATTAATTTGTCATATCGTCGTCGTTAAAAGCGGTCTGGATGTGAATTATTCTGAAAGGATATCTAAAAGTATTGTAAAATATTATAATACATAATAATAATATAATGTAATTATTTTTTTTTTTTCCCCCCGTCGCACTGCACTGCGATCTTGACGAGAATCGCGGTGAACTTGCTTAACTTGATGGTAGGTAGTTTAAATAATTAAATTGTACTTTAATTATATGTCGTCGTCGTCGTGCTTTGCTCGAGAGAAGAACTTTTGATTTGGATTTAAAGTTTTTGAAAATATTCTCGATGTTACTTTGGACAAAGTTCGGATATAATAAAGTCACGAATTATTACTGTGCGCCGAGCTTATATTGTTATTTGGAATGAACGGAAACGTAGATGATAATATTACGCTCCGATGAGAAATGTATATGAAAATCGTGCGTTTTGAGGTTTAATGTATATTGTTTTAGTGTTTCGAGTCTGAAGTATTATTATTTTTCGTACCATAAATTATTTAATGAAATCGTGATAATATTTCGAAGTTTTTGTTTTTCGTTTGTTTGTAATCACTTTACTGGAACGCCTGAAATCCCATTAATGTAGACTATTGCTGTTAATAGTATTAGTAAAGTAATGATTTTAAAATCACGAATATTTAATACTCATTTTACGTTGGAATTAAGTCCTTTATGAGACAAACGTCTAAATTCTAATAATTACTTAATCATCGTTACAATTAACAACAGGTACCCGATTCACCAAACAACGTATGAACCAATTATTATTTAAGTTTGGTAAATGTGTATTTGTACAACGAAAACCAAAATATAATTTAAAAATATTTCTATACGCGGGTGTGTATCAAACCGTGTTTCCATTAATGATTTATTGAAAACATAATGTGTCTGCATGTCAATTGAATTCTATTGAAAAACGAGTTGTGAGTATATGAAAAGCACAATTTTAAAAATAATACCAACTATGGAAAAACAAAAAGTAATTTACACGACTATTATTTGTTTTATTGTTGCAAACTTATGTAGTGGAAACAAATCTGAAAAACATCGACGACAATTTCCGAAACTAATTCTATCACACGTCGAATGCAGAGTGTCGTGTGGAGATAAATATCTATATAAAGATAAATAATCAGCTACATTTGTAAAGATAAAAAAAAAGATAATTTTTTCACTTTATAAAATGTGATACAATCAAAAATATTCCAGGGTATGGTTATTTTATGCCAATTATATTATAGTCAAATAGTAGTACATTAAAATTAACATGTAACGTTCATTATTTAAATTAGATGATGAGTAAATCTAATAAATAAAAAAACGAATGTTGACAATTCTGGTGTCGGCTGTATATAAAGAAAACATATGAAATGAATAAAAAATATTTTTATTTTGATATATTTTTCCAAATGTATAACCTATGTATAATATGATAAAATGGTCCGGATAACAATTTATTTCTAATTAATTTAAATTAGACCGTTTATATTATATTACTGTCACTTCGATGCTGTCCGTTGTGTTCGATTGACGTGAGTAGGTCCCGTGGCCATCGTGGAGAAACGTTTCAAACTGTTTCGGTTTGATTAATAATATAATACCCTAGGCGCCGCCCCGTTGCCAATGCAATTTTGGCGGAAGGTATATGCAGGAAGGAGCAATAAAAATTCCCCACTCAGAAATAAAAGTTGATTTTTGTACGTTTATATTTACTACTCGCGATGCGTAACAATGCGAAATTGATAAATTCGTACCAGCGTGAATCCTATACTATATATACGTATATTGCTATGTACGCGCGTGTCACCTACTGCGACTTTGAAAATGGAATTCTCGGTCCACTAAAGGTGATTTCACACGTAGCGAATATTCGCAGGAAATCGTGCGAAAATTCGCTACGTTTAAAACCACCTTGCAGCATATAATTATCCACCAGTGAGGTCTTGAGATTTCTATACACCCCACAGATGGATATTGAGGGGAGGGGTACTTAAAATTGTGGCGGAGATACTTGTGATGGCTAAAATCTCCTTCTCATAATATTCAAACAAAAAGCAAAGTAAAGTAAAGGCAAGAAAGCCGGACATACTTTACAGCAACACGGATATTCTTCGTTTTTCGGTTCAGAACCCACCCTTGGTGGGTTTGTGGAATTTCAAAGAAACGATACATCATTTTTTCAATAAGAGATGATTCTGAACGAAAAAAGTTAAGAATATAAAGACCAATAATTGTCGTCATTTTCAACACTCTCACCAAGAGTATCTGACCCGAAGAGCGAAGAATATCTGAGGTGTAAGTATGTCCGACTTTCTTGCCTTTACTTTACATTGCTTTGCTTTACTTTACGTTTTTTTATTTTTGTTGTCTAATAGACAAAGGAAAAATAATTTAATAAGAAAAAAAAAATGTTAGAAAAATGTCCAAAATTTTTTTTCACATTTTCAAAATTTTCTTGCGCCAAAATCTTTCTTATATTATTGTCTATCTATGTTTAATTTTTCTTAAAGTTCGGATTAAAAAATGATGGTTCCCGAGTCTTTTTTGTCAAATTTTGGGTAGTTTTTCCCAAAACAAACGAAGAACTGAGAAATTAAAAAAATGCCCCTTTTTAAATTACCAACTAGAGGCAAAAACAGGTTTCAAAAAGTTACTGATACAGAAAAAAAAAGTAAACATCATTGTAAAAACACTAGCTTCTTCACCTCGATCAGAATCTAAAATGTATAATAAAAATCAATTATTTACAAATATATTAATTTTATTTTAAGTAGTTGATTGAAACTCGAAGGATAAATAATTTTGAGTGGGATAAAAATTCAAGCATCTTCTAATAGGGAAAAATACCTATCTATTATAAATCCTCTTCATCACTCTCGCAGCTGTCTAACCTACTCATTTTTTCTCACGTTTAATTAAAAACGAACATATAATTACCTCTACATTTAATAGTTCTTATGTAATAATTTGAAAACTTACATAAAATTAAAAATGTCAATCGAATGTTTGTTTAAACAATGATAAATTTTTTTTTGAAAAATCCATAAAGTACAAATGCCCCTTTTAAACGCTCATCCCAGTGTTAATAATTATCGTGCGATGGACTTCAATACTAGTTCTATGCGTACTCAGTACTGTATGTAATTTACTACCACTAAATAGATATCTACTCACGTATTCACCAGCACGTGTGCACGTACATCAATTATTCACGTGAACCGGATTTGCTAAATAACTTAGTTCGTTTGAATTAAATTTTCGTCTTATCATTATTAATTCAGTCCCTAAAAGTGTACACCGGTTGCGTTTCGTATGCGTAAACGAATAGGCAGAGCAAAAAAAAGAAAAAGAAAAAGTGCTTTATATTTGAAAAAAACACGGACTTGTTGCCATTTATTTGTATGACATCACATGTATAAAAGGAAAAGGAAAGAGGAGAATTTTTTTCAACCAATTTTTGACGTGTTATGCCAAACCAGCAGCAAATATACTTTCATACTTGTTTGAGACTCCATCCAAGTTTTTAATTTAACAAACGATACGATAAACTAAAATCAAACTAGTATTAAAAACAATATAATATATAAGTTACGAAAACTTCATTAGGAAGAAATAAAAATATTAGGTTAAAATGTCCTAAATGGAATTTAATATAATAAAAATTGTTTTTTTTTTTTTTGCTTTTAGCATTTATAGTTAATATTATTGTATTATACTGTATTATATTATGATATTTAGAATTATCAACTTAAGTTTTCAGAAAGGGTTAAATTTTACGAAAATGAAAATTTTGAAAATTTTCCAGAATTAATAATCAAGAAAGTTTACATGCCGACTCTAACTTGGCAAGTGTTTTTTTTTTTTTTTTTTATGAAACTTTAATGAATAAAAAAATATTTTATCTGAAATAAAGAATTATAATTTTTATTCACCCCATCCTGGAATTTGGCGAAAACATCCCGATGAGACTAGCCAAATACAGTAATAATTCATACACACGACGTGTACTACATTATACGTATTTGATGTTTACTAAATTATGTATAATATTAATATATTCGTCTGTCCACATGGACGTGCCAATGGCGATATTATTATTATTATTATTTCATAACAACGCTCGCGTGACACACGATGACCGATGAATGGCATTTGAAAATTGAAATAATTCTATATTTATGTCACAGTAAATGTGTGTTCTATAATTTAATAATATGTATCTGCATTCTGCGCGTTATCGTGATGTTACGTCGTCCTCAAACACTATCACGTAGGCATACTCAATACTCACGATTAATGCACAAAACGTATATATTGCGTGTGTGTGTGTATATATATTGTAAATATTAATTAACATATTAATTTAGTAATTTATACATTAATCATGAATAAATTATTATAAGTGTGCAACTCGTTGCAGTGAAAAAGTCTATAGTCTATACAGGTAGTGTATTTTTATTTTGACATGAACTTAGAAAGGCACAAGGAACGGCAAAAAAATAATAATTAAATTGATTGATTAATTAAAATACGTTTTTATATAATATATTAATTCAACATTTTTCTCACATAATTATTATAACTCAAATGTATTTAACAATAATGAAAAGTTGAAATTTATTATTTATGTTGGTAAGAAATTAATTAATTGTTTAAGACTGACAAATAATGAAAATTGTACTTGTACGATATCCGACAAGGAAATTCTTTTACCAACTAAATATTTTTCAATGCGAAAAAATGATCTCGAATAGTATGTATATATGTATACGGTATTACACTGCAATTAATGAACCTTTTTGACTTAAAGCTTCTCCTTGTCTCTCAATGTTACTACTCTTCTCTATTTCCGCTAATCGTTTCATTGTTTCACAACTCGGTACAGACATTTTCTTTGAAAAGTTCCCCAGGATTGTATTTTTCAGTCTTCCTTTTCTTGTTGTAGCTTTGCCATTCATTTTCCCGTCTATCCAAAATAAAATTAAAGTGCCACAATATTAATATAAAATTAAATCATGGTCGGTTAATACTAATAATTGGTGCTTTAAAAAGTATAAAACAGCTATAGCATGCATAATATCGGTCAAAAAGAAAAAAATTCAAATTCTAACATTTCCAAAAATTAGTATTCTTCTTCAGAATATGAATTTTTAAACTAGTGATTGATATCGAACTAAAAAGTTAAGTTAATAAAAAATATTAAAATACCATTTATTCCCTGAAAATGTTGACCTGTTAGTGTTTTTTAATTTTACACCGAAAAAATCAAAATGTATGCTTTGGAAAGGCTTGTGAGCATGTTCAAAAAAATCAACTTTCTTATTATGTTATAATAATATATTTATTTAAATAGAATTTAGTCCAATGGAAGATTCGCCAAACGCGTTTGTAATATTTATTTATTACTTATTTTTTCACCGTCAAATATTATCGTGATATTATTATCCTCGTGGACGTAAACAGGGAATTTAAACGAAGGGGGTTTGAATCCCTGCAGTTTATTTTTATACCATACAATTTGTAATGTTGCTCAACGACGTCGTTAAATATTAGGAGGGATAGTTTTCATTTTACACCGCGCGGGACTAAGCCCACAAAGCTGAACACTATTCACGCCTATGTTGATATTGTACCTATGATGTTTATTATTATATAATATATGAAAATATCTCATAAGAACTGATAATATTATTATTATTATTATGAAAATATCTTACACAAACCGATTGCAATATTAGCAAACGTCGCGCGACTAAATCGTGATATTTATTTTCATTTTTCGAGACGAAATGATTGATTTTTTTTTTACTATAGGTACTTATATTTATATTGAAAAAAAAATCATACCATAAGCGTTCGTAAAAATGTAATAAAGATTTGCGGCGGTAACTCTATTTCGTTTTATTTCTTACGTTATTGTGGAAGCCAATAAGACTAACACACACACACACACACACACATAAGTATTTATTCACTTCGAATTCCGTACCAAATAGACGATTATTTTATTTTTTTTTTTTTGTTTTACGTTTTCAAAAAGTTGCAATGATATTGTTTGGTATGCGTCCGGCATTATACATTATCTAAAAACATTTGAAATGTGTAATTAAAACGAAAAATACTATAACATTATTCAAAAACACAATGTGAAAAAAAAAGTGTGTACTTCACACCTCCGATGGGATACTCTTGACGGGTGTGTTGAATTTTAAAAAAACGATAAATCATTTCTTCAATAAAACGATGCTGAGCGGAGCATCAACTAATACACAATAATAATTATCAGTTTTGAAGAATTGAACATAAACGTTGAATTAAAAATTATTTTGTTACATTCGACATTTAAGAAAAACAAATATTTATTTTCTTAAGTTCACATACACCTAATATAAATAATTTCAAATTACCATAAAATAAAAATATCATAATAAAACAAAGCGGCTTTAATTATAGTAAATCAACATTTATGCGCTATAACATAAATGATACTTATGTATATCTGGTCAGTCACGGTTAAAAAAAGTGCAAAATATTTGGTTTACTGAGTAAGATTCGATATTGTAGCCTTATCCACTGCGCCACAATCACAGAGTTGAATACAAATTGAAATATTAGGTATTTAATATAATAACAAATAAGCTTTTCCACTCCGTTCGGAATGTAAAATGTTTACAATAAATACAATAATACAAAAAATTTTATGATTAATTAAGCATCATTAAGACTTTTGTAGTCTTAAAAAAAATCAAATGTCACGAGTAGTTTATAGAAAAATTGCATGTCTACTTCCAAGAAAATATACATTACCTAATGAAAACACTATTTGCAAACTTAAAATATGACAAATTTCTCCCCTTCTTTATTTTATATTTCACACAATTTCAGAAAAATTTTAAACTCGAAAAAAAAACTTATTTCAAATAAAAAAAAAACACACAATTCTTCTCTTTCGAGGTAATATAAATTATACTTCAAAAATACATTTAACTGAAATGCCACTTAATGGCTCATTAAAATACAACTGAAGCTATTGACGTTGCTGCAAATACGTCAAACTCTTTGTCCTATCCAAATATTTGAACGAAAACGCTTTGATTAAAATTATCGTACTTATAATCGTATTTTAAAGAAGTAGCTGTCTGCGCGAACGAGTTTTCCCAGAAAAACATATTGTTTTTCATGAAGTTTTCATCGAAACGTGCTTTGTAATAGTACTAATATTAATAATATCACTCATAATAATAATACTTTTGGTAATAATTAGGACTAGGGACTTATAGGACTTAGTATGTTTTTCAAAAATCATTCGAAACATAGCTAAGCAGTGTAGAAATGCGTTTCATAACCTTAGGAGTTGTATGCAGTTCTCTTTAATTTGCATATTTTGCATATTTAGCTCTTCTTCAATATAAATGCATATTTCGGTTATATTTGAATTTTAAGTGCATATTTCAGATATTTTTCAATATTTAATTTAAGTTTTCTTAATATTGGAAATTTTTTTACTGAATACCTGAAGAGAATGAATGTTATTTAATATTTTTATTTGTTTAAATGTAAGCTTAAAATAAATAAAGGTTAAAAAAAAAAAAGGATTTCATATATAATTTTAAAAAAAAATTAATAATACATATTAAAATATATTATACGATACAATTTTCAAATATTTTGAGTTTTTACAGTGAAATTTATGTTTTACTTATAAAGATCTCTCTTAAGATTATTTTAGCATTTTTACATATTTTTAGAGCATAAATGCATGCATATTTTAATTTTTTTTTTTAAAGCTATAAGTCCCTAGCCCTAGTAATAATTGTTATTATTGGCGAATCGTTTCAAATCGATTATTAAATTATGTTCGGTTAACGAGATTACACGATCCAGGAACGTCGTACGACCAGTTTTAATGTTTTGATTAACAAATGAGATTGACGGATTAAACGGGATGTTTTAAGAACGTATAATTGGATTTACACGTTTAAAACGTGTCCGATGAACTAAACAATATCAGATACATAATATTTATTATAATATACCGATTAAACGGCGCATTGTGTTCTGTTCGTGTTCGATGTAAATCTATGCCTTGAACAACAATGTAGCAGTGTTAAGGTACACGCGCCTAGAACGTAGGTACTAATATATTATTATGTAAAAGAAACAAAAGAGTTTTCGAGTCTTTTTTGACGGTAAAATGATTATATCATATCACCGTTTTGTTTCCGCAACAATTGACGCCCCGTCATTACATATACGCGTTCGATAATTTATAGTTCATAATAGGCGTACAATAATAATAATATTGTGTGCTATGCAAACACAAAGCACAATAACCATTGTGTTCGTTCAACACCTTTTTCATTCTTATTCCGAAGAATAAAAAAAACGGGTAATCTAAGTACACACATCTAATAATTTTTACCTATGTGGTAGTGGGGGGGGGGGTGACTACTTTAGTCGCTCGCAAAAGCAATTGTATTTTTTCGGATTTCCAATCTTCCAGTATTATCTAGCAAATTTAAAAATATGTATTTGTGTCAAGTTAAACGGTGAAAACAAGGGATGACTTGGCAACAAATGTATGTCTACTTAGATTCTAAAATACGGTTGAGAAAATAGTGAAGTTCCTACACTCATAGCCCATAGGTGAAATCTCGAAATAATAATAACGTCGTTTATAAATATAACCTTTAAATTAGCTCCTAGCTAATAATTCAAACAAAAGAAAATAAATAAAACTCGAGAAGTACAATTGAATGTATTATTGACATACTTCATAATTTAATCATTAAATGAAATAAATAATTATTTTAAGAGAAAATACAAAAATGAAAATAACTACTTAAGGAGAGAGACCCATGGATTTCGAAAACTCGTTTTGACAAGTCCGTCTCTCGAAACGAATTCTTCTGAACTCAAAATGGACTTCACTCAAACGAGTCTCTTTCTAAGACTGACGAGCAAGAACATCCTTTGTTAGTCGAAGATCGTTTTCGCGACTCCCTTCTCATTGAAATTAATTTTAACATTGTATTTTTTGTGGTCTTTGCATAAATTTTTTATTGAATTAAACCTTATGCCTATTGTCTAATAGTAAATGACTTAACAGCATTACATTATTATTTGTTATTGTCTCAACATATTCTTCATCATTAGCATTATTTATATTTCCATGAATTAATCATAGGGCGACAATAAGTCCGTTAAAAACAGTATTGTCGCTTCCTTGAACATCAAGTTCCGCTGTCCCGAAAAGCTTCGAACGGGATGTTTTTCGCCCCGTTTTCAAAAAATGGATCGGTTTTAATCTATGTACAATGAAATCGAAATTCGATTTTTTAATACTTAAACGTGGGATTAAAAATAAATGCGTTGGAATGAATAAATATCAAATATGAAACTACGGACGAAATTTCAGTTCATATAGTGAGACAAAACTTAACTGTTTTTGGGAAAATCAATTGAAAATTTTAAAAAATGACCTTCTAAAAGTACCTTCTTGGGGCAAATTCTGATTCAAAAATTCAAATTCAAAATTTGAACCAAATTTTCAGGCATAAACGCCATGCGATAAACGTACACGCGCAAGTATAATAATCATTGCAAATTTAAAACGTATAATACAAAATTTATGATCAGAGTTTTATTTATGAATTCTCATTCGAAAATGGTTTTAAGTAAAAAATATCATCGACAAATATTATCGTAGACGATTACCAATATTGTTCACAGATCTTTGCGATCTATATTTAATTAAAATTAAGACCACGGAGAATAAAAATCCAATACTTTTTGAATGAAAAACTTATTTAGTACTTTATTTTGTTCGTTTAGGTCATGTATTGTATCAAGCAGGTCGGTCTACCTGCGAGCCGAGGAGAAAACTGAACGAACGTGTCCACCACGAGAAATCAGCACGTGAGTATAATATACGATTTTATATCCCGGACACGTTGTAGTATTGAACGAGCGACGGGAGGATAAAACTGTCGACATTATTAGTCTCTAGTGTCTACGTCACGACTGTAAAATGAGATAACGAAATTCTGCATTTATCATAAACACTGAAGTTCTATGGGTACGTTAAGTAGAGGTAAAAAAATTGTCTTCTCCTTCAATTGAAATAGAGTTAAAACCAACCAATTAAATAAGCGGATACTTTGGTTCCGATTTCCATTTGTCAATGATCAAGAAAGGCAAAAAAAAAAATGTTTTCTTCGGAGATAGCCGTATTTGATCATAAAACTCCAAAAATTTAAAGAACTTTTAGAGGTTAGGTTAATAAGATTAGGTTAGTAAGATTCGAACAAACGAATAATTGAAGATCTAACGTAAACGTCTCTCCAACTGTTAATTTTTTAGTCTGCAATAAGAATAATATTGGAAGTCAAATTATTCAAATGTGGAATAAATTTTTTGTAAATTAATCATTTTTACTAGACGAGTGAACGTTTAGCGGTCATTTGGGACGAAACGTTTTCTCACACGAAACGTGCGTGGCGTAAACATAATATTACAATATGATAGATAGTTTTTTAATTCAGTCGGATGTGATTAATTAATTTTTTTTTTCTCATTGTACAGTTGAGTATCTTTTTATACGTCTCTAGACATTTTATATATTTACAAAGATGTAACACAAAAGTTTCTAAACACTTTTTCATTCACTCTCGACTCGTTCGCTACGTAAAAAACTTTTTTTCCCGTCTCGAACAAGCGCAGGCCGCTTTTTATCCGTCGCGAAATCAAACAAATAACTTTGCTTCACAACACGCGTTACTATATTCATTCTACGCGTATATTATAATATGATACACGCTGGCCCGTATTTCATGATATTATGTTACAGTTAAAGGACTGTATGACTACGTTATTCAATTAACTAACTAGTCAGTTTATAAAGTATACGAACGAAACAGTATATTATATAAATGAAGTGTGAAATGTAATCCATTAATTGCAGCGGTTTAATGCGCTTTAATATTGTTTTCTACATTGAAGTGGTGTATTGTGTCACGCTCAAGAAAGTCAGGTATTATTAGAACACCGATTTTTGAAAAGTCGTATTTTGGAAACATCATCTTTAGAAATAATTATTTTTTAGAAATTTAATTAATTTAATAAACTGTCACCTCCTTTGAGCTGATGCATACTTTTCGAACGCGTGCATAGATCTCACTAAACTAACTGAGTATACAGGTTATAAAAAGGAATAATGTATTTACGACCAATTATAAATAAGATATTTATAATTAAACTATCATAAAGCTATTTCAATAATCACATTGTTGTATCTACTGTCAATTTATCTTGTCAACGTGTTTCACTTAAATTAAATTTAAAACGATTTCATAATATCAGAGATTTCCTTAAAATGTAACTTATAAAACATGATGTTCTATAACTTGCCACACACTTCGTTAGTAGTATCGGATATATTATATTGAGTGTGATTTGTTAATTTACTGTATATCTGTTTTTGAATGACTAATTATTCAGAACATATTTACAGGGTGGGGGTATCTTGGTTTGAATTCCAAACTGACAAAAATATCACCAATTTTCGCATTTATTACCTATGTTTATGGTTTATACTTTATCTTAGTTCTCATACAAACTCACAATATTTTGTAGATTTGCATAAAACACTGTTTTTTTTTTAATTTGAGTTAGATTTTTATTAACAACTTAACACAATATAAAAATAAAATACAATTTAGCTACCCCTTCAATCAAGCTTGTAACCTCAATGCCCCCCTTGAGCGATATCGCCCACTTTGGGAAACACTGTTTTAGAGCATTAAAATCCCATCCCTAGTAAGTTATTATCAATCATTTTGTCATGTTATTATTATAATTACGTTTTGAAAATTTTTGATTTTTTGTTCATAAATACTGAAATGTAGGCAATCATAATTATTGATGGAAACAGTTTATCATTTAAATTATGATTGAAATAAATTACCTATTTAATAATTTCAGAGTTTTCGCAGTTAGCATCAGCACGTCCTGCAAAGGGTTAACTTGTAACATCGTTCGGTTTGTAGACCGATAAAATAAGATTCGTCCAGTGCTGTATACACACGTACATCGATTGTAATAGTCGGATTACAATAATAATTGTGTAGTCCCCCCCTCCCCCGAATCCCGACCACGTTCAATCGTATACCAATTATACCGTCCGATGTACATGCTGTTGTTGTTGTTATTATTATTATAATCTGTAGTCGGCCGTCGTAAACAATTCCGTTATCCCGAGAAAACCACGTGGGGGTGGGGGGTGTGGTGGCGACGACGCGGATATCAATTTTCGGCGATCGAACCTTTTTGGACCGGTACACCAGCAGCAGCCACCGCCGCGTATAACCACAGATTCCGGTCACGTACTAAATACATTGTTTCGAAATCGGACGGGTTCAATGAGATCGCGGGGCCTACAACATCCCTTTATATTCAACGTGCCCAGGTCTGTGTGTAAGTGTGTGTGTATTCACGTATAATATATATATATATAGGGTGTCACAATAAGATGTGACAAATGCCATTATCTTTAGATTCTGAGTGATAACAGGGAATATTTTGGTTTTACAAATCTTTGTGTTTTTTTTTTATGGAAGTACGATTTTGGGTACAGATACTGGTTTAAAAGTTTCGATCAGTAATTTTGTACATCGGAAATGTTGTCTTGTTGGTACTTTTGAGAGGTCATTTTTTCAAATTCTCAATAATTTTTCTAAGCGCTTAGCTTATTGCCTTCACTAGCCAATAATTGACAAAAAATGGCATAACCCAAAATGAAAAGCTAGTGTTTTAAAATGATGTTTATTTTAGACTCTGAATGAAGCGAACAAGCTAGTGTTTTTATAATGATGTTTATTTTTTTCTTTTCTTTCTGTAAACACTTTTTCGTATAGATATGATTGGCCAAAAGTTTCAATCAGTAATTTTTTGAAACCGAATTTGCCTCTAGTTGGTACTTTGAAGAAGTCATCTATGTGCAGCAATAGTTTTCTAATTATTTTATTCTATTTTGAAAATTCAATATTTTCTGTTATTATACTAAAAACCTACTGTTTCAGTGGAATGTTTAATATGGATAGTCTAACACCTCCAAGAAACTCCTTTTTTATGCAATAATATTTATTATATTAAAATTATATAGACCATTAAAATCTAAAACATAAGTTGTAAATTAAATTTGGAATATTTTTTTAAAATAAACGTTTATTTTAAACGAACAATAACATTTTATTGTCGTATGTTGTTATAACCAATTTCGCGATCTGATATATATATATATATATTTATTATTTCATATTGTCTATAATTTTATCAACATTTCCGTTTCATTGGCTGTTTTTTTTTTTTTTATTTAGTTTTAATTTAATATTAGTGTTTACTGTCTTTCGTTGCTTTTTCTGTTTTCTGCTTCAATCGTTTTTTGACAAGTCATATAACGTAATAATTGTAACATTGTTATACAAATATTTTCTCAAAAGCTATATAAAATATAATAAGGAATTTAAACTCATTGCATGAAATGATTGATTTCATTGAGAAATCAAAGCTGTTCATAAAGGAATCACAATAAGCCCAGATCGATACACGATCGATAATTACTGAGCAATGAAAACTAGAATTCAACTATTTTAAATTTAAATATTTATAATATAAAATCGTATGTGTAAAAGTTCATTGTATTTCACCGATTATTTAATGGCGGAGGTGGGGCGAAGTAGGACGTGGCGTATAACCTCCCCCCATTCCCCTCACGAGCAGAACCATAATTATTAGACGACTTGTATAAGTAGGATATTATTTATTATTAAAATTCTGGTGGTTGTCAACAACAACGATAATAAATTTTGATAAAAACGTACGTGTCGCCCCAACGACGGTCGTGCCCGAGTAAAAACGACCGTCCATCAGAGCGGGGGGGGGGTGAAGGGTCCTCGGGGACTCGTTAATTCGTCGCTGCGCACATTCGCTACTTTTAGACTCGCGTGCATGTGTGTGCATGTGTGTGTGTGTGTGTGTGTGTGTGTGTGTGTGATAGCCGCATTGAGCGCTTAGTCTTGTCGCACAGAGGCCGAAGGAAATTGCTCGGGACGAGTTCGATTTTGACGTCAAAATGTCTGTGCTGCAATTCGTTTGGCAATCGATCGGGGCGAGAATCGGTCACCCGACGACGACGGCGGTTCGGCAACGGTCAGCGAAAACGAAAGAAGAACGAGAAGAAAAAAAAAAAAGAAAAAGTACAAAATGAAAAACCTCTTACCCCTCGCCCATCAGCACTGCGAATTCGGCATTTGTTGTATAAAGAGGAGAGATACGTGCGTGTGCTACGATACGCCGGTACGGTACTATTGTCTCGTAATACGATGTGTAGTAGTAGTGTGTACTATATATACGTTTACGATTCGGGCGGACGTAGGATGAGCGGAGCGTAGAGGGAGTAGAAGAAGAGGGAAGAAAAAACAATCCTCTCGGCGTAAAAACTGTACGGGCAATTTAAAAAGAGATCGCGGTAACAATATTGTTCGCGCAGCCGAAATCTAATAGAAAAAATAAATTCCATTTTATTGCCCAGAGGCGAAAAAAAAAAGAGACAAAATAAACGTACTCCATGTCATATGTATGTGTGTGTGTATATATATAGTTTGTGTACACCACACTGTCTAAAATATGAGGTACTTTCGACTTTTATTTAGAACGAAATTTGCATTCCGCATTTTTAAGGTTAGTCGGCCGACCAAATGCTCAAGAAGATTGACACCAGAGTCGCCAACTATTCAGTTTGGAAAATCGGGACTTTTTTTCGACCCCTTTTGAAAGAAATTACGTTTTTTGGTTAACTGCTCTAATTTTTAATTAGGCACTAAAAAAAAAAAAAAAAAAAATGATCTATTCTTTTTTATTTATGCTGCCCCGATAAGACTACCCCAATTCTTCCCTCCCACCTACGATATATAACCTACTGAATATATTTGTATTAGCTCACTATAATATGTATGTGTACTTTATTATAACATAAATTGTATAATAGATATTTAATAAACAATAAGCATAATGATTAATAAAATAATAAGTAATGTTGTATTTTAAAATGACCGCATTTCAAATAAAACGTAATTTTAATAATTATAGATAAATTATTTTTCCAGTTTTAATTTATCTGGCTGTTCACAGCGTTAAAAAAAAACACACACACTGGTATCAAATTTATTAAATTTATGATATCAACTAAATAATAATTGTAATGTTAAAATGCCATAGTATCTAAGTATAATAATAGTAGATTATTTTTTTTGTTCTTGATAATGAATGCCCACTTTATATTTTGAATTTTATTACTTGTACAATCATATAAAAAGCGATAAAAATAGATCATTTCCTTACGTCCCCGGAAAAATGTATCCTGCATAAACCTTGATCGGGACTCGGGATAACCTAACCTAACCTTAGAAATCGTGAATGTCCCGGTAAAATAGGGACGGTTGGCAACCCTGATTGACACGTAAACGACGTATACCACTGTACTGAGTTGGTCATGAAGCGTAATAATAATAATAATAAAATAGTAATTTTTGGTCTTTTACACGAGGACAGAAGGTTACTCACGTTGTACATAAAAGTAATTTATAATAACTATAACAATACTTATACGCACTGTGTAAGAGACTAATTTATAGCTGACGTCCCCGACATTTGGCGCCGTGATAAAACATTTTTTCCCCTTTCTCTCTGTTTCTGTCTCTCCTCGAATACACTATGAATGTGTGTCTGTGTTGTAAAATTATTTTAATTTATCAACCCCCCCCCTCACCCACGTGAGGCTCTTGCAGTTAAATTAGTATAATACACATCACAAAGCTATAATGTAATACTCATAGTCCGCTGCGCAGGTGCTATGTAATTATTTATTTGCCGTTAAAATTTTTTAATGTTTAATTAAGTGGATAAGAAAAATAAGAAACCGTGCAAGTATCGAATACATTTAGCTTATAGAAGATTCATAAAGTGGAGGGGACACATAATAAGATCAAAGGGAGTTGCCTAATTGCTGGAATTCATCACCGAATTTGGGTCGGCCATGTACCACCTGCTGTGATTGATTACTGATTCAGGATGTTCGACTCCCTCTCCTTCTTTGTACTCTGCCGTACTTTTGCTCTGCTTCTTTTTTTTCTGATTCTGACGTTAACACTACTGTGCTCGCTTCTCTCGGTTACAAAACTAAGCTAACTTGTCATTGTTATCAGAAATGTAATCCATGAATTCTGCTACGTTTTTATATATTATAATTAATTAATATTAATTACAAGTACATATTATACCGATTATCAAACTGAAATGTCACCACGTTGCACAGCAAGCCGGGGGTTGACATGAATTGTGTAGCAAGCGACTAAGTGTAGTTTTGCGAAGTAAGCGAAGCGATGCTTAATTTCATAATTGAATTATTGTTCGTACGAGTTGGTATGTGTTTTTTCTTTTTCAATAATATCTGCTGTATAATTCAAAAAATAAAATTCATATTTTGTGCACATAAATGTCGGTAGGTATATAGTAATATTAAATTAACTTTTCCGCTTTGTTCTGTTTCACTAACACTACTTATTTCCTTTTATTCGAATTCAATTTTCTCGATGTTGTACGACAAATTATTTATATTGTGTATGTATATTACATACTAACAGCCAGCGGCTGTAAGTCATATTAAATATTAATTTTTTATTTTCCAATCGGTAAAATGAATGTTTGATTTGAACGATTAAACAGTAAGAACTAAAAATAATGATATGTTTATGCTCCACAACAGTATTCGATTCGAAATCACGGTAAACTCTTAAACGTGATTGTAAACATATCTAAACCTAAACATGTGAAAATGTCGTATTTACTCCATACCATGAGAATTCTTCACTCTTCGGACAGGATTTTTGAGAATCCATAGCTCCACTATATGAAGTTTTAATATCCTGACAGTCATCATTAGTATTACGATGATCCTTTCACTTAAAGTTGAAAAGTATAACAGTGTTAACGCGTAAAATATAATAACAACTTTATGTATATTATTGTACTTACTTATTTAACGTAAGAGAAACACGATTATGATTTATATTAAAATTACTTATGAGCTTCACTAATTTAAAATATGATTCAAAAGATTTAATTAATTTTTCTTACTGGCGAATCGCGATAGTGGAGATGGGACACCTCTGTATATTCGTGTGTAAAAGTTTCATTACACAGACGACAAATGGGTTTGCATTTAAGTACGCCTATTGTTTCATTAGTTCCTTTTATTATTAATGTTACATGTACATATATTTTTATTGTCGTTCCATCATAATAGAAGAGCATGACGTATATTGACGGTTAAAATGACATACGATTTGTTTCAAAATAATGTCATTCTATTCGTGTAGGCAATTTCCTATTTGAAAAATTACGAGTATTTTCGTTCATGGCGCACGGCAGTGTAATTTTCCCTAATGTAGCTTAATTATAAACATTAGTTTATGTCACACTCGATTTTCATTATTTGATAGTGTATTTAGGTTATTCGTAGTGGGCACACCCATATTATTACTGAAGCATGTACAATAAAATTAATTGTTAATTAAAAGAAAAAAAAAACACAAAAGACATTTCACATAAAAGTTCTTCTTTGCAAGTCAAAATGTGTGTTAACGTTCCAACTTTAAGTCTGGTACATTCTTCTTTTTTCTTTTCTGTTCTTAATCTTTATCTCTTCTTAAACAATTTTGAAATACTAAATGAGGGTCACGGTGAGTCCACCTCTAAAACATACCTCAACGTTCATCACTTTTAATCAAAAAAAAAAAATTTTTATTATATTAAAAAAAAATAATAAGACTGATTTACCAATTTACTTGTAAGTTATTATTCGAATAACAAATGCGTGGTTTAAATTTCCATTCTCACAAACTCGTACTCTTAATTATTTACGATCGAAATCGACGGCCAGTTATATTATACAAAGAAAAATTTAATGATCCAGTGAAACTAACGAACGTATCGTTACAAAGTCAGAACAATAATTAAATAATAATAACTCGATGTTTTTTAATTTCGCCGAGGGTAAAAAAGTTTTACGGCGCAGCTTTTATTCGTTCGTACCCGCACGTATATTTTTTCCAAGCGCAACCAAAGTACTGTTATAATAATAATATATACATTATACATATATTTATAGCCAGGTATCATGGTACTTGTGTTGCATTCGTTTGGGTAGACATAAAAAAAATAAATAAATAAAAAAATGAATGAAAGCGATGGGGCTTATGAGATTATATGTATATTATGCAAGTGTAATCATAGTGCATAGGTTCGTGCCTTTATGTTCGTAATGTGTTTAAGAGTATCTATCTGTATTTAGACATCAAAGTGCGTTAAAAATAATATTGGTAGTAATGAAGTATTTGAAATAATGAGTGAAAAACATTTACAATAGTTTTAATTGAATTGAACGTTTAAAACGTAAAAAGGGTGAAATAAAAAATCTAATTTTCATTTGTTAACACGGTACCATATTTTATATTAAATTGATTTTACAATTTATATACTACGCGTATCGAACAATCATAAAACTATTATAGTTTATGTATAGTGAACAATGTATGAATGATAATTATATGCGATACGATTAGAGTGCGTTAAACGGTACTTTTTGCGCGGTGTATATAATATAATCTAATTTAAAAGTTTTACAGTGTGGAAAAAAAAAAAAAAAACGTCCACTTTTAATCCGTCAAAAAGTTTGGTTTTTTCGTCATAACCGAGTCACGGCAAAAACATTACGAACTGAATAAATAACTCGGGAGGCGGTTGGGGGGGAGTCATCGTTGGTGGCATTTTAAAAAATAATTAAACCCCCAGGCGCTTTGTTTTAATCACAAAAGGACTACGGGGTTGATTTTTAAAATAAAAAAAACAAAAAATATCGGATTAAAATAATATTCAAGATTCGTGATTTATCGTGTGTATTCTACGGGACTCATGTCATATATTTAGGCTCTCTGTGTATAGACACTTTTTGTTCCAATTGGCATTGCTTCTAAACCAATCGAAATTAAATGACAGTATAGCAAAAACGAAAGACCATGGCATGGTAAAAGTCGGTTCAGATTTACACTTTTATTCTTTAATTTATAATTTGTCTTTTCTCGTTTTAAACAAAAATGATTGTTATTTTTTTTAAATTATAATAATAAAAATATGAAACACGCAATAACGTACACTTTTAGTTTTTGTTCACGTTTTATCATTATCCGTGTTGAACGGTTCTACGTAATAGTAGGTGTGTGCGAGAATCGAAAATTCATTTTTTGATGAGCATTTTTCTTTCATGTGTTCCTATAGGCATCACTAGAGTGATTATTCATGGTTATCAAAATTTGTTTTCGTAAACTTACATGTCTTTTATTCATAATTATATAGTTTGAGCAGCTAAGCACATAAAAAAAAAAAAAAAGAAAATTGTAGCACTTGTAGCCTCCCTGAATTTTTAATAGATTTTGCTCATTATGTCTCTAACCAATAAAGTGTAATTAAGAAGATTGAAGAAATAACCAAAATCATCGCGGAAATATGTTTTTATTATTTTTGAAAGTGGACATTGAATATATTTAAAATAATAAGTAATTATTATATAGGTGAGAACCAAAATTAGAGAAATAGCTTATCAATTTCATAATGATGTCCTGGAAATCGAACTCTGACCCTAAAACACGTGACAGACATGTTATTTATTGTATGCGGGATGTAAAATTTTGCGATACTTTTATATTTTTAGTTTTTACCCAATCGATTTTGGTTGTTTCATTGTTATTCTGAAAAGAAGCAATTTGAAAATGTGTTTTATTTATTTACCCGAGTTAGATGTAAGATTTACAGCTGTATGAGTAGAATTACGTAAAGGCCTATTATTCATTTCAATATATACATTGATATTTTTTTTACACAACATTTAAAACACGTGTAGATATACGCACTCGTCACTTGTACAGTGTGCACCAGGGCGTAAAATTGTGTGTAGCATAGGGGTGACTCTAGAATTTAATTACTCGTGATTCATTACTAGGGCTCCAATATTATGTGACTTTTCTTTTTCTGAAAGCTCTAAAACATTGTTTTCCAAGCTCAACGAACGTTTATGTACGATAGAAACGAAAAATAAAACTTTTATTATAAATTTTCTGAAAATATTTGAATTTTAAGGATTTTTTTTTATATTTAAAGGATATAGTTTAAGTATTTTAAGATAAATTGATGCGTTTGATACAATAAATGAAAATAATATATTATAAAATGTAGTTCAATGATAGGTTAGGTGAATTTGTCTTTAAAATGAAAAAGTTGAAAAAATTATTTATTTCCTTTGAAATATTTTTCAAACATTAATTATAAGTTAGTGTTATTTATTATAGTTAGTGTTTTTACAATGATATTTATTTATTATTTTTTTACTGTATACACTTTTTCGTATGGATCTACTTGTCCCAAAGTTCCGATCAGTAACTTTTTGAAACCCGATTCGCCTCTAGTTGGTACTTTAAAGAGGTCATTTATTGAATTTCTCAATTCTTCATTTTTTGATCCAAATTTTATAAAAATTCAAGCATAGATAAACAATAATATGGAAAAAATTTGGACATTTTTCCAACACATTTTTTTTCTTATTGAATTTTATTTCCTTTCTTTATTTATTAGTTAAAAAAAAAAAAAAGAATAAAGTAAAGTATAGACAATAAAGCCGGACATAATTTGCTTTTCGGTTCGGATACTCTTGGTGAGTATGTGGAAAACTATTATTGTTCTTTATTATATTGATCGCATGCAGTATGTGCGGGAATTTCGTCGTCGAAACAGTGGTGGTGACACAATATTATAAGTCTATATTATCACAATTATTTTACAGTGTGTGTATAATATATAGAGTCGTTTACACCGTCGTGCGTAAGAGATAGTGTGATTAGATAATGTATAGACGACGGGGAATGTGTTATTCCGCGGTAGACGCGAGCAAAAACGACACGTGTGCACCGGACTGAAGCGAAGTCTCCAAGCGGAAGGGTTTGAGGGGAAGGAGCGGATAACAAGATAGAGAGAGAGAGAGATATCCCTCGAGGATGTTACATTCGGAATTCTACGAACGTGCTATTATTATTATAATTATTATTACTATTGCACGCATGTACGGTCTCATACCTCTGCGACAGATTTGACGTTATATTCGTCCACACACACACACACGCATTTTAATATTGTTATTGTCATTATTCCGTCTCCGCGATATTGTCTTTTCGCTTTACAGTCCATCAACGACTGTAGAGCTAATCGGGCTGTGTTACTCAATTGAATTCGATGTTTTGTAATACATAATATCAAACATGCATAATTGGCATAATTTCTCAATAGTTTTAGAGGAAACTGGGAAAAATAGACCCAACGTTTAACTGAATCAATGACAAAAATAAATTCGTAATAGGTATTGTTAATCTGTAAAACTCGAAATGTATGTAGACAGAGAATAGTGTGGTGAACATTTTGATATGTAGAAAACACTTTTTTGCCAAATTTTCTAACACGTTTTTCTACCTTCAAAAATTGTTACTTTCCTGTTGACAATATTTTTGGAAGAAATATTTATATGCATACATTTTATATTCTCAACGAAGTGAAGAAGCCAGTGTTTTTATAATGATGTTTATTTATTTAATTATTTTTTTAGATTCTGAACGCAGTGGAGTAGCCTATGATTTTACAATGATGTTATTTTTTTACTTTCCTGTAAACACTTTTATTAAAATACTTAATAATAACTCCATAGATCCAAAATCACATTCAGATAGTACTTTAAAGGGGTCATTTTTCTAATTTCTCAATAATTTTTCCAAAAACGTTGAAAATCTGTTGAAAAATTGAGAAAAAACGGAAAAATATGCAATTACCGGAATTTCCGTAAAATTGAAAATTGCTTTTTAACATAACTTTAAAAATAATGCAGGTAGGGACTTTAAACATTCTCCAACTACTAAAAATGTTCATGAAAACATTTCATAAAAATTTCAAAAATTTTATCAATTTTAGGTTAAATACATCATTTTGAAAATTGCGGAAATCATTCATTTTTGTTAGTTTTTATGTAATACAATTTTTATTTGATACTAACTTGAAAATGATATTATGATCATTGATCTCACTCATATGTGTGTTTGTTTCCCCTAGACCAAATTTATTCAATATTAATTTTAAATAAAAATTTCCTTTCCTTTGGGTGTCATTTTAATTTTAAAATATAAAATTCTTTAGTTTTAGCTATTTATAGTAGTATTAGATATTTGAAAATAACTTTACTAAAATTTAGCATCTTCTTGAAAATTATCAATATGGCCTTACCTTGAATGAGGGAAGTGGGTGAGAAGGATATATGATGACGATCTCATCTCCGGAGAAATAAATTGGCTTCATAATGATGTTCTTTTAATAATATATGTGACCCTATTTTCACGTAGTATACCTAGTTTAAAATTATGTCTTGTATATTTATTAAACAGCCATTTCTTCCACTAGAAATCTATAAGACTTATGTACTTTTTTTTTTTAGATTAAAAAGTATTTCGATGAAAAGGAAGAAAAAGATAACTGTAAAATCAATAGGTAGCTTCTTTGTTCCATTCAGATTCTAAATGCAATACGAAGTATCCAAATTTCTTAATCCCTTTATATAAGGGCTAAACTATATTTTATATTTTAAATATTCGAATAAATATATCGTTGTAAAACCAATACATACTTCGCCTCGCATATTTCATATTGTTCTCCACGTGAATAAATCCTGTAGTACACGAGCCTAACTCCCACATGCTGTGGCGAATCCGATTTGTTTGATAATATTTTGTTTTAATTAATTTTCATGCACAAACCGCGCGCGCGGAAACGATCATTGATTGTGGATGGCGCAGACACGCGCACACGAGTGTGGGCTGTTTTAATTTTAATTTCTTCTCTTCTCCGCCGATAAATTTAACGTTAATTTTATAGACAAGTTACGATGGTGATAGGGATAGTTTAAATGGCGACTCGGAGTCTTTGTTATTAATTTTTTTTTTTAATTACTGTCGCAGTCTCTTTCATGCGTGTTCGGATTTCAGAATTGAATTTTGATCGTTTCTCATCCTTAATAATTATCATTTTCATTGTAAAATAATTACAAGACTATGTAATTTCCTACTGTTAATTCTAAATCCGTTACGTAATATTATACTAACACGGAATCGTGTGATTAAGTTTTCCAAAATAATAGACTCTATTTAGTAGACTCTTCAATTTAGTTGAAATTGCCATCAAAATAAATGCATTTATAAATCATTTCATTGTCTATTCGTGGAAGTGATTTAAGTGAAATTGATATCGTGTTTATCGTGTTCTTAGAAAATTTTAATACTTTGCATAAATTACGAATATTCCACCAGTATAAATCTTATAGAAGTTCAAAATTTTTGAAATTTTATTGTCAATTAGTTTGTTTGTATTATTTTTATGGTTTTTAGAATTTAAATTTTCTTGACAATTGCAAGAGAACAATTTCCAGCACACCTTCTCTTCCAGCAAGTTAACTTTTATTTATTATTATTATTATTTTTATGACATAATTATTTTCTCGTTGGCTTGTGTTTATCTTGAAATGCCAGGGGTGTCTGTTATTACTGACATTGCTCAATCCTTGTCTATATAATATTATTATGTATATTTATTATCAAATAATTGCTTTTGTCAGGAGCTACAGAATCTATAACCCTAACCAGTGGCGTATTTACAGGGGTGGTCCAAGGGTACTGGACCCCCCCCCCAGAGCTAAAAATTTAAATCAAGAAATGATAAGTATAAAATGTATATTATGCATCAAAAGGGTAAAGAAGGGGGATCGAAATTGAAAAATATTAAATTCTTTGTAGACTGTAGACCAATTGACGCAATTAGGATAAAAATTTAGAGGGGAGGCTATTGTGTTTGTTTGATTGATTTAGCATCCCCAAGAACAGTAAACTTATGCAAAATCTGGGTTTTTGAGAGTTTTTTTTTTTAGGGGGGGGGGCTTAGCC
>JAIPRM010003219.1:0-26845 GCA_025469315.1 Stegophylla sp. TES_Ste_2020 | reverse complement strand
GGGGCACGGTTCCGGAACGCGGTCAATTAAATGAAAAACTGGCCCCAACCTGGCCTGTATATACTAGCCGTTCGGTATTAGAAAATGAAATTATTTTGTGGGAAGTATAATAAAACTCCTTCTATTATTTAGTTATGCAATCGCACATTCACCTATCGCATAGTCCTTGGAAATTGTTGTTATATGCTATGTTCTTCTGATGGAAGGAACCGTGATAAGGATTTGTTTTGAACCGGGCACATTATCAATGAAAGTTGTGACGTCATACTATTCTCTACTATTGATAAAATTTTTGATAAAAATACCATGGGGACAAATATTTTTTGGAACAAAGTGTAGTGTCTATATTTTTGACCATATAAACATTAATTCATATGGTCGAAAGTCTACCGGTCACATGCAACCGGTGCAACAGGTCACATTATGGTTGTTCGATTTGTAAGCAGTACCACCACACCTGTTACGTCTGGTTCACTATCTTAAATCACGCCAGTAGATAAAAAATTGTGTCATATACTGAATTACTGTTTATGATCATTGATGTACAAGAAAACATTATCAACGACTTTCAGCCTCACAGCACAAACGTTAATTTTCAACTTAATTTTTTGCTAGAGAATTCACCGTACTTTTCTACACCGCTATCAAAATAAATGTATCTACCTTATATTCTTTTCGAGTTTTATTAATACCTATTTAACATATTAATTTGAATCTATGACGATTTTCATGATCTGTTTTTCAGTGTACAATGGCCAATAACGACAGTCTTAATATCAAATGGGATAGCCATAAGAGCAATATTGCGTCAGGATTTAGACAACTTTTAGACAAAAACAAATTTACTGATGTAATTATAGAGTGCCAAGGTGAGGAATTTGATGCACACAAAATCGTATTATCAGCTTGCAGTCCATTTTTCAAACATTTGTTTGAGGTAAGTTTTATATTTTTATAACTTATAATTTTAGAACAAAATGTTTCTTTGAAAATTAATTAAATGTTTTAAATATTATTTTATTGAATTTTCGGGTTTTCAGCTAATAATTAGTACTTACCTAACACTATTGTCTATTTATTTCAATCATTATATAGAGATCAGTAATTAATTGGTAACTCATAATTTATGGTAAATGTAGGCTAATTGTAGGCACCTAATAGAATACATTACAGTGACACCTCTCTTTACGGACACCTCTAATTAGCGGACACTTCTCAATACCGAACAAAATTTCCTGTCCCAGAATTGTCCAGTTAAAAATAATGGATAATTTTCCTCTGAATAATGGTTGCGGACAGGTTTACGTAATCAGAAGTGTTTAAATATATTTAAATAACGGACATCTATCCAAGAAATATAAACTTATTGTACACTATTTATTTCTATATTTCCGATAAAGACATTTATCTAAATCATACATAATTTAAGAAAAAAACAAACTAATATTTTAGTTTTTTTTTTCAAGATGTGATTTTTTATAATATATTTTGGTACATCGTTGTAATAAATTAATAAACCTAAAGTAAAATTATTTTTTAAAAAGTCAAAAAAATTTAAATTTTCAAAGAATTTAATACATAGGTACATATTATTTTATCAATTTTTCCCAATAACAGATAATTTTGTCAGTCCTGCGAGTGTCGGCTATTCAGAAGTTTTACGGTATATTATATATATATATTATATTTATATATAATATATTCCGTCTTTTATATTATATGATATGAGCTTTTATGAATACCAGTCGAACAATCAGTTAAATTTGATTCGTGTTAGTATCATGGTATTTTCATACATTTTTTTCGTTTTGTTATTTTTTATATGATTTGTATGATTTTGAAGTAGCTACTTTTTAATTTTCAATAAATATGAGTTCAAAAGACTAAATAATAATTTTAATAGAATTATTAATTAAGTGAACACTACAACATTGATGTCTACGACGATAAAACAACTAAAATTTATTGCCGGTTAAAACATTTTGATGTCATGAAGATTAATGATGCCAAAAAATTTTTCCTGTACACAAAATTTAAAATATTATGTCATTCATTGTCATAATATTAAATTATTGTTAAATATCAGATAATGTATAACTTCATGGGTTGATGGATACAATAAATTTTATATAAAATTACTATTATTTGAGGAAAAAATACACACTCAGAATCTAATAAATTGTATTAATATAATTGACCATACATTTTTGGAAAAATTAGATTCATTATATTATATTTGAAAAAATTAAAATAAATTAAATTAGAATTGTGTGTGTGTGTGAGAGGGGGGGGGGTAGAATGAACTTCAAATAATAGGTTCTAAAAAGTGTCATACAATCAAAATTTGTTTATTATAAAATTCAAAAGATTATATATTTCAGATAATTGTTTTCAAATCACCACTTTCACTTATAATATAGATAAGTTAAATCAAAACTATGACATTCACAGTATTGACATGTGGTTATTATCAATAATTTACTTTTAATAAAATAAATTTTATAAATTTTATGATAAAACTATAATTAAATTCAAATATACTAATAAGAAATTTTAAAAAAACATATAATTTTTCATGTTTTTGTTGTAAAATATTATAATGTATTATAAAATTTCTTATGATTCCTAAAAATGTATTTATAATTGTGTAAGTATGATGTAATAAATTCTCAATTTTTTTGAATTCTTATTTAGGGGAACCCATCAAGTTCTATAGTTGTGGTTGACAGTGTACCAGCCAATCATTTGGAAAAGATAATTGACTTTATGTATGGAATAGACATTACCATGCATAGTGAGGAAATGAACAAATTTTTGAAGACAGCTAGTCTTTTGAGGGTAAAAATTATTTTTGCACCTTATATTTTTAGTACAGAAAAGAAAAAGTGATGAATTAAAATAATTTCATAAAATAGGTGTGAATCAACATTTCTAAATAATAATTTTTATATAGGCATTTAGGGTTTATAGGTGAGATACTTCCTGGGCCATGGCCCATAATGAAATTTTTGGTTCAATAAAAACATTTTATGTACAGATTTTTTTCGGTTCATTAAACACTTTATGATACCTAGTTAAATGTAATATAAAAGTTCTTATTTGGTTCATGTTTCTGTAGCCAAATGATTTATCTAAATAAAAATTGTATTGTACGAGTAGATATATTTATAATAATTATTCAATTTAAGTACGCAAACAACAGAAAACTACAATGTAAATAATAATTTTTAGTAATTATTATTAAATAATTATGTAAATTAAATTATTTTTTCGACTGATTTAGATCCTGAATGGAGTGAAGAAGTTTTTATGGAATCATGTTATTTTTATTTTTTTAATTTCTGTGTTCATGGTTTTTTACAGTAATACTTAAAAAAAATTTTCAATGAAAAAATAGTTTCAATCAGAATTTTACTCTAAATGACTTTTTTGAGACGTAATTTTTCAAAATCTTATTAGTTATTCTAAAATTTGGGAAAAACTATTCAAAATTTAACAAAAAAAGCCTATAAAACATTTTAATTTAATTCAAACTTGATGAAAATTTAAATATAAGTAGCCTATAACATGAAAAATTATTATTCATTCTACATTTTTTTTTGTAGTGAAGAAATCATTTGAATATCTTTATCTATCACAAACGTTTAAAAAATATAAGTAACTACATACAAATCTTTATCTTACTTATTACATTTTTCAACTTATTTTAGATGCAATAATGTGTCTTATTTCTTATCACGTTACATTTTGTATATTGGTGTTGTTGAATGATTGAATTAATATCATATTATGATAATTTTTCCGACAACTACCACATCCCCAAACACCATTTAATTAAAAAATATTTAACTCCAAAGAACCATTTCTTCTAAAGTAAGTCTGACCCACTGACTTCCAAATAATTCACTCATATTCATTTTTCACTTTTTGAGTGTAAAACTATTTGAAATAGAAAATTGAAATTCGGGATTTTGTAGTAAACTCCATTTAAGTCAAAAATAATAATAGGAATATATCAATGACAAATTTCTTAAGTGACAAATTTAAATTCTTACTTCGCTTATTATGCCATCGGTTTTTACCTAATATATAAATTGATTCCATAAAATATCCTTTCTGACTAGGTTATTTATAATGTGTTAATAATGGTTTTTAGAATCATAATGGAGCGTACCAACATAATAAATAAACTAAATTAATACTATAAGTGTGTATTATTTTAATAATATTATGGGAACTAAATACAAGTTAAAGAATGCTAAATCATTATGACCGATGTCAGTGACAATTGTAAGTCTCTATTGCAACAAAAATTATACCTACCAATTTCAAATAAAAAATATAAAGATCTGATATAACTTACAAAATTAGATTCAACAAAATATTTCAGTACAATTATTGAAAATAAATTATTTTTAAATGTTGAGTTTTAACTATTTCTTTATTGATGTATGTGATATTTTTATTTTTTAGGTCAGAGGTCTCACAGAAGATTTATTATAAACTGTTAAAACGATTGTTGATGTAATAAAATAACAATTATACAATTAATACATAGTAATTAGTACATAGTTTATATTATATGAATATTATAAGCTGGCAATCCATTAAATTTTAACTCAAAATTCTGTTACATATTTAAGTAGAATTTTACTACTTATATTGATATGAAATTATATAAATTTATAAGTATAAGTTCTTGGAAATATTATAATGTATTGTACTAAAATATTTTTGTATCTATTTTTTAATAAATGATATAATATTATTCAAGTATGATAAGTTTTAAATTTTAAGTAAAGAACTATCTAATGTATTAAACCTTGTATTTTTAATTGTGATTCGATTGTATATTATATTTTATTTATCAAATGTATTTTGAAGTTTATATTTCTCTATATCATAAATATGATTTATTCTTGTGTCTTGGCAAGTAACCCATCAAATATGGTTTAATAACCTGTTTGATATTCCGCAGTTCATTTTACTTAAATCCAATTTAACTACTAAGACTACGTTAAGGTGATGAAAGGTACTAAAATGTTCTAAGGTATTTATTATATTAACAAATTATTTTATTTTTATTACTTCTCTTCCATCAATATTATGTTTCTAATTCATATTTAAGTACATTAGGGTGACAATTTTCCAATGGCCTACAAGAGGTCAATTTTTGAATACACCCCTGGTGAGACCATAATAAATTTTCGGATCTAAATATATATATTTAAGATAAAAACTTATAAAAAACAAGAAATTTCAAAAAAAATTTAAAGTTCTATATTTAGCTCAAACTTTGTAATTTTTTTTTTTTAATTTATATTATTTATATACTAGTTTATTTTTAGTAGTTTGTAAAAGTTTCAAGTTTCTTGCTATATTATTCTTTATGCTAAGTTAAAAAACGTTAATCAAATTTATGAAAATTCAGTTTAAATATATTTTACCGTTTGTTATCAGTTTTCTGATAAATTTCCTTTACGCATAGAATAAGTATTGATAAATTTGAAGAATTACCTGTTTTAAGTCATATCTGAGTGTGATTTTGATACATTAAACAATAAACTGAAACAATGTAAAAAACTTGAATGAGTAATGACGTGCCACGACTAGTATATTATACATACATGAACTCAAAATTAGCAAATGCTACACTTGAATCAGTGGTGGTTATTAGGGCATATGGGGAAGGAAAGATAGGTCGATCGTCCCTTGGAATTTAATTTTTAAAAATTTAGTAGCTATATTACACATTAATTCAAACTAGTTTGCGCATTCTGAGTTAATAAAAATAAATAAATCACTTTGATGATTATTGATAGAGGTATATTTTGTTTGAGCTAAAGCATTGTATCTTAACCTTTTTTGTGTCGCGACCCCCAAAATAGGTATAAAATATAGTTAACGGGAAATTGATACGGTTATTGTATTTTGAACAAAAGAAATGAAATAAGTAGAATATTGTTACTATATTTTATTTTTAGTAGTTCAAAAAATGTGTGCAAAATTAAACTAAATATATGTTTGCAGTAGTAATATGATAATAAACATTTTTTTCATATATTGTGTTGGGTTAGAGAGGCCTATTAATAGGTAAGTTAATTAAAACCACCTATGGTTGAAAATTTAATATATTGTTTATGAATATTAATATGATGTAAATAGATTGCTTTAAGAAAAAATTACTTCCTATGTGTTATACCTCGAGGATTTAAATAAGCTTATGATCTGGATTCAATAAAATTAATATAGAATTAACTCATATCTGTAGAGCATTATCAGGGCGTCAATAGCTAGGATGCTCTAAAAAGTAAAGAAGTCTCCTGCATGGCGTATGGTATATCCTACAGAATGTGTAATGTAACTAAATAGGCAGACATTAGTACATTGGAAAGATTACTTTCCAATGTACCTGGAAACATCTCATCAAATGTTCCTGGGAACATCCTAGGATATGGTGTGATGGGATTCAGGAACACCTCGTCGTACTCTCAGTAAATATACAGGATATTTATGAGATTGCTACTTTTATCCTGTATAAAAACTTGTGTTGTTAAGGTTACTTTCAGCCCTGTTTTAGGTGAAAGCTTAGTGAATTTTCATGCATTTTCTAGACTTTCAAATTAAAACAATTGATCATAAGCTGTTTATGAGACATTAAAATAAAAATCCAATGAAAATCTATCTACGAGTACATATTATTACTATTATAGTATTTATAGATATAATTAATAGTATAATATTATTAATTATGAATTATACGAATTATCATAATTAAAATTACCTAATATACATTAAAGTGTAGTTACAAATCATAGGGAGAGCTTAAGATAGTTCAAAAAAGGATAAGCCCTCCTAAGCCTCCCTATTTATGTTCATGACTTGTAAGATATTTAAAATTTAAATTATAATTTACCGTGGGAAATGAGTTGCTCCTTATCTTACTTCATAATAATGAACTTCCAATTACCCATATTATTATTGGAATTAGTAATACATACTATAAATAGTTTATAATATACATATATTATAAATTTTTAATCATCAATTATTAAATTTGTTACCTATGTATAAGTTCTGTTTGTATTAAAAATTATATTTCACATAATTTATAAATATATTTATAATTTTGACAAAAAAAAAAAAATACTATTAGATTATTGTATGATTCATCAAAACATGTAGCCGATACATAACCGATATTTTACAACTGGGGTAATCGCCACTTTTACACCCTGTTAAAAATGGCTCTTATCAGAGCTAGGAACTTGAAGAATTCATATTTATATATTACGACATAAAATAACTAATAAGTACTAACACAATTTAAACTTAAATTTTCATAACATAAAATTAAATGCAAAAATTGAATAAGTCATGAATATGAACTAAAATGTATAAGGTATAGTATTTGTAAAAGAACTACCTTATGATTAGGCATACACTGTAATGATAAATTTTTCAATTGAGAAAAGATTTCTGTAAACAATCAATTTTAAACATTTTAACATATATATATATTTTAAAACATAAAAATATAATTACATGCTTCATGTTTGTATACACTTTGTAACCATATTTAATAAATATAGCTAACTTACAAGGCATATGTACATTAAAATTATTTATTCCAAAAAATTTTATATTAAAAATATTATAACTTCAGTCTTAATGTAAATATAGAAATTCATTCCGGTTTTGGTCATTAATAGTAAATTACATATTATTAAAATAATTGAAATCCATTACATTAAAATTGACAATATTCAACATTTTTACAAACTTTTTCTACTGCAGAACACAAAACTAGTTTTTTATTTAAAGAACGCTACAATATATTAAATTCACTAACAGAAGAATCAATTCTATATCATCAGCATTAATGTTTGGGCCAGAAGCGTAATATATTATCACGCTCACTCCGGTCACAGATACTTCTGAAGCATTACTAATACCTACGCTATTACCGACCACGTTAGCCATGTGTGTGTGTGTGTATGTATCACAATAATCGAACTATGTTGCTGCTTCTTTTGTAATGTAAAAAAGAAAAATATATTATGTTCTTACTGGCCTAAAAGTCATTGTAGAATAAATAAATGATATAAAATTCATAGCAACACAGAAGTAATAAAAATAAATGAATCGATAATATTTGACTGTTTGGCACAACAAATTAACTAATAACTAAACAAATAAAAAAATAACTATAATACAGTTCACAAATTTGGTCTAAGCTCTGCTGACCAGCCGCTACCTGATAAGGCATAAGTACTTAAAATTATTTCACTCAGATGCACACACACACATTCAGTGGCGTATATAGGATTTAATTTCTGAGGGGGTTATAAAATAAGAATAGAATAATTAATATTGTGAATCAACTTAATTTTAATAACAGTTTTATTCTAATAGTTTTCTCATGTAGGAAAGTAAAAATGTCCAATATTAATGATCTCAGTGAAAATATGAGTCAATCGTTATCTAGTTTTATGACAATCTCACCAATAATATTTAATAACCATATACACACACACAAATAAATTAAATACTATATTTAAATATTATACTATACGGTATAATATTAAGCTAAAATTAATAATTTTTATTTATACCTAAGCCTGTAACCAACTTTCTTTCCCATGCTGAACCATTGGGATTTAGTTTATACACATATTAAACAATTTTGCACTTATGTCCTGAATTAACCATACTTTTCTGTGAGGGTTTGTACCCCCCCAAAACTCACCCCTATATACGCCACTGCACACACTATTAAATTGTAAAAAATTGGCAACTTTGGACCACCAAAATAAAAATTTTTCTATGTTAATAATTATATCACGAAACTTACAAATTTAAAAGTGGCAATTAGAGGGCATGTAAAAATATTGAGTATTACCGATTTGCAGCTGTATTATTAATATATAATATTCAACACTATTATTCAATCAATATAGCTTCTTAGGTTATTCAAGCCAATAGAAAAAAAAAAAAAAAACAATATAGCGATTCACCAACAGATTTATTCAGCGAAAGAAATGAATTTTCATTTCACAGCGTAATTTGTATGGCGGTGATGCGTGTCAAACAAATTTACCAACAAATGGACATCAAGTGAATAATTGATCATTGAAGACCAAGATCTTAGACCTGACACTTTATTTTCATACTATAATTCCCAATAATAATTAACAGATAACTTATATCTAATGTATTTGTGCATGTGCGTGACTGATGAGTGATTTTAATCACGATTATTATTCTAATTAGAGGCAGCGGTGCCGGATTTAATTTTACGCTTCAACAATTAATAAGTATAAAATGAGCTACTATAAAATTTAAAGTTATGAGTTTTATCTGTGTTTATAAGTTGCTTTTTACAATATTTCAATTTTTAAAGTTAATAATGAATTTGTATAATATGACAGTTTGAAAATTTGCTTAACTCGCTTTAAATTTAAAATATCATAAAAATCTAACATATAAAAACAGAAAACAAGCTTATTTACTCTAATATAAAAGCTGAAGACAAAATTGATTCAACTGAACGCCAATTCATTACATTCAATACATTGTACATTAATAAGAGAAAGACAACTCGTACAGGTATAGCCAACTCTCTTAACTTAGATCATTAATAAAAAATAAAAAATTTAAAAAAATTGGACATTAAGATAAAAATATACTTTCAAAGATATAAAAATACAGCAATAATACTTGATGTTATAAAAATATGGTTTCAAAAGTCCACAATAAAATAAAATATAAAAATATAATAAATGGGAATCTAGTTTTAGATGTTAGTAGATATCGAATATCATTTAAGATGTGACTTGTATCGTCTTTGAGCCAGCCGACTTAAAAATACTGGTCCTAGTTGAGGAGTAGTTGGTGACTGACTGATAGCTTGGCAAGTTGTTACCGTAACTTCCTGAAATCAATGAAAAAAATATTAAATAACCCTTAATATGAACATGTTGCTGATTATATTCAACTGAAGGTCAAAAGTGTATAAGTATAATAATAAACACCTTTGAATATGGTTTAGGAGTTTCAACTGGCCTAGGCACTTGTGATAATTGTGAGCTATTATTATTGTTCCCATCATCAATTAAACATGGAGCAACAAAACTGAATCCTCGAAACATTTTATGAGCATTAGCACTTGGTGGAACACATGGCGAGTCTAAAAATTATATAATTATATTGATGTTGATTCAAAAATAATTTCAATTAAAACCTTTAGGAGTTTTTGAAGTGAATTTGCTATCGAAATAAAACGCATCATCAGCTCTATTAACATCCGGCTTGAAGGGAGGATGGATTTCTTTATGGAACAATTTGTCCCACTGGATAGATGCAAAGAATGCATGATCTTTTAATGGTTGAATACCAGCTAGAATAAAATATGAATAATGTTAAAAATAGTGTAATATTTTTAGAATATTTGTTTTTCTCAAAATATTTTAAGTACACATACTTGCTCCTAAACGATTGTTAGGATTTCTTTTGAAAAGTGCACGTAATAGAGATCGAGCTTCTGCTGACAAGAATTGTGGCATATAAAGTTTGGCATGCTGTATCTCAAACATAATTTGTTTTTGATTAGCTCCTTGAAATGGCAAAGAACCTGTTAACATTTCATACTGAAAGGGGAAAAAATGATTAATTCATACATATTTTTTTTAATAATCCACAACTGCTTATGGTTTACCATCAAAACTCCATATGACCACCAGTCGGCAACAAACGTATGACCTTTGCGATTCACTACTTCTGGGGCCATATATACAGTAGTTCCACAAAATGAATATGCTTTTTGATCTTCTGTGTGCAACTTGCTAACACCAAAATCGGTCAAGGCTATATGACCATCAACATCTAATAATATACTACCAAAAAATGCAAATTTAAATATTTTTATTTTTATCATAAAGTTGGACAATATTTAAAACTTTAAATTTACTTTTCAGGTTTTAAATCTCTGTAAATAATTCCTAAACTATGAATATGATCAAGAGCTAAAGCTATCTCTGCTAAGTAAAACTTTCCTTCTTCTTCTGTTAGCATAACCTGAAACAAAGTTATTCTTCATTAAAATTATGGCGTTAAGGTGTCCAAGGACACATTATGTAAAAATGAAGTAGTTATTTTTACATTATTTATTAAATACCTTCTTTGAAAGTCTAGTAAAAAGATCTCCACCACGTAAAAAGTCCAATATGAGAAAAAGTTTCGCTTCAGTCTGAAATGCATAGTGTAACCTCACAATAAAAGGATGACGAACATCAACTAATATATTACGTTCCATTTTTGTTCTCATTCTATCTTTCTCTAAAATTATTTGAAAAATGTAAATAACAAATAACTGAAATACCTAAAATAAATTGCTACCTTTTAAAGTTGCTTTTTTTAATACTTTCATAGCATAAAGTGTACCATTATCTGAGCCAACAATTTTCCTCACTAAAAAAACCTGAAAATATACAATTTTTAATTATTTATGATTAATTGAAACATTGATTTTACAAGACCATTTTTTGGTTCAATTATCCCAAAAAATAATTGGGTCAATAACTTATATTCTGACATGTTAAAACAAATGTTTTCTTGACATATAAAATTATTTTATAGGTATATGTTCATTGTATTTATAAAAAATATGCCTTTCTATTAATGTTGTTAGAAGTTTATAACTCGAAATATTTATACAATAATTGTATACCTAAGTACAAATATAAAATCACGAAAATTTCTAAAGTAGGAAAAGCGATCCCCCTACCCACGCCCCAATATCTGTCACAAGTATAATCTTCTTATGTAGGTATCTTGTACCAATTCAATTTTATTTTTAAAATATTTATTAAATTATGTTAGTCATTTATATTTTATTAATTGTTTTTTCATTTATTTATTGTTTGAACATTCATTTATTTTTTTATAAACAGAAGTGCTAAAGATTAATTTTTTTAATTTTATCTAAAATCAAAAACTTTAAAATTGTTTATTTATAGGTACTAAAATATATAAAAATAAATTTTAAATTATTTTTTAAAAAAAAAAAAAAGTCCCTCAAAACTACAAAATCTGTAAAATAAATATTTACACAGATCGTTTCAATGTTTGTCCCAATTGAATAGCTAACATTTTGACACCAATAATAAATAGAATTTACTAACTTTTCCAAATGATCCTTGTCCAAGGAATTTTAGCAATTTAAACTGAGATTGATCAACTTTCTCATGATCTTCTTGTATTAGTTTTTTGCATTCAATTTCATAGTCACCGTTTTCATCAGAAACAATAGAATTGGTGTCTAGACTCTAAAATGAGAAACAATTTTTACAATTAAAAATTATATGATAATCAGAACTTTGCAAATATATGTGCCTAATAGATAGTGCTTTATAAATTGTTGAAATTTCTATTAATTTGTACAATTTTTGTAATTAATATCGAATACCTCTTTCATACATTCAGTTGTTTATACACATATACACTTAATAATAACAATACTAATGAAACAGAACTTGTGCTTTATTGCGACTATCGTTGCCTCGTCGTGACTATTGCATAAGCACCACCGGCGTAGGTTAGTTTACTGGGTATTTGGTCGACTTCGCTTCGCTTCACAAATCAAAAATATCTCCAGCTTACTGTGCAACGTGGAGCGAAGCATAAAGTCGACCAAAAACCCGTAAACTAACTTACGCCGACGGTGCACATGCATGGTGTACCCAAACGTTATATTAATTTATAAATATATAAATTAAATACTATGTTATATTACGTTTATAATTTGTAAATTATAAAGTTTTAAAAATACGTACATTGCACCATGCGTTTGACATCAAGGTAGTCTCGACAAGGCGACGGAAGTCGCAATAACCCATTAGTACCAATGAAACCATAATATATTATTGATACTCATGTTTGATTAATGTACTTTGTGTTGCAAACATATTTTATGTATTAAGGCCTGGTTTTAGACTACAAATATTTAAATTTTGAGATGATTTTAATCTTTGTTTCACCTTTCATGTCTTGATAGACAATATTAAGCATGCACTTTCATTTAAATACAAGAATCAGTTTACCTATATTAGGTATATACATTGTGAAGTAACATTTTTATAATAAATTTTATAAAACTGTTGTACACACTTTACCTACAGCTTTAAACTTCAGTGGAGTAAAAATAAATGTGTATTGATTTTGATGAATAAATGTGCTAATGCATTACCTAAACAAAGTGATATATGAACAATGTTAACAATTAAGGGCATAGCCAATACGTAATTGATGTATAAAAATTGTAATAAATATTTAAATTAAAAATTCCAATTGTATTATTAATATACAAATAACATAATGTAAATCAAACCAAAACAAACACACTAGTATCGTGCCAAAATTAAAAATTATTTTTTTAAGTGACAAGTAGTACTGTAATATCTTAAAATTTGGACGTATTTAATAGCAATTTTACTTTTAGAAATATCATTGAGTAATAATAAGTATAATTAGTTAATTAAATTTTAATTACTTCACAATAATTAGAACTCAACAAGGTAAAATATAATTCAAATATGATTATTTTTTTCTTCAAATGAAGGTATTAATTATTTTATCGAAATACAGATTGATAAAATTTATTGAAACAATAACATATAAGAAAAGCATTCAATAACACTAGTACACTAGTAAGGAAATGTGTCCACAAGCAAAAAAAGATTAAGTAAAAGTATGATATTCTTTTGATTTGTTTTCAAATGGTCTGCGAGAAATAAGACCAGCCAATGGAATCAGGCAATAGTTAACAATTTAAAAAATATGGAACTATCAAAAACAAATTAATAACAATATACCTATTACAAGGTTATTTTAAAATATTGTTATTATAATATTTAACCAGCTACAGTGATTATAATTGGCTTATAATTTTCAAAATATAGGTACCGATAGGTACCTACTTGTTTTCAGGTAAATATAGTAAGTACCTATTATGATTATAATACAATTAATCTTTTAGATTATCAATTATTAGGTAGGTATGTAAGTAATTAAACACATTGTTAATAATTAATGCACTTCTGATGACGCTACAAAACAAGGAATTATCAAGATGTTGATAGGTAATTTGCAGTAGAGTTTTATATATGTTAATGTGGCTGTGTCTGGTATGCCACGAGTGCTTACACACATTGGCCAATATATTTTTTTTCAATGGGAGGGAGGGGAGAAGTAACTTTTAAAATATTAATATATGTTATAATTTTTTTTCTACAAAAGCCAATTTTTTTATATTTTAACCTCGATTTTAACTAATTTGATGATATCACCAAGTTAAACAATTAATTCAAAACAATTTTATTTGTTTCTGAGTAAAATCAAAAGAACTTATCTACACTAAATAGTATTTATCTACTTAAGAAAAAAAAAGGTGGACATACTTCACACCATCGTTATTCATTGCTTCTAATGTAGGACATTATAGGTGGGTGAGTAGAGTTTAAAAAATACAATAAAATAATCCCTTCAACAAAAAGAATCTGAGTGAATCTTTAGATACTTATATAAAAAAATAGCTGTCAGTTTTAATTTAAGTACCTATATCTGAAAATTTCATGAGATCCATGTTTATTTCACTATTTTTGAAAATGATCAATTGTTATGAAATTTCGAGTGAAATTTAGAACTCTTATAATTTAAATTTAACTCATCTGATTTTAACAGAAATATAAATAATAGTTGACTCATGTGTAGATAAGATTGTGTACAATTTTTCAATGTCAAATGTAAAAAAAAATAATTAAATACCTTTTGTTATGATAAAAAAAGCCATTTTTTGAAATAACAGTGATTTGAGTCATAATTCTAACCTACACTTTTGTAAAAAAATATTCATTTAATGGCAGGTAGAAAAACATGCAAGGAATGTTTTGGCTACTGGATTAAGATTTATAAGTTCTATGAAGTTTTTATTGAAAAATAAACGTTATTTTAATCAAGTCGGTTTCATTTATATTTAAAATTCTTTTTTTTTAAAAAAAATTAAGGTTTGATTAGAGCTATTTTGGCTATTGTCTATTAGATGTGAAATTAGTTTCATATATATAATGTTGTATTTTTTTGTTGAATTGTTTTCTCATAATATTAAGAATGTAAAACTTTTTTGAAAAGTTTTTAGTCTTATTTTTGATAAAATTTTGACATTTTAAGTTTCTAGTATTATTAATTTCAAAGTAACAACTGAATTACTAAAATCAATTTAATCAAATTTAGTTTAGGGTACATTTTACCATTATGACTAAAATTTGAGATAGCTTTTCTTTGTTTATGGAAAAACATGTTGAGAATCGAGAAAAGTAATCTTTTTAAGTACCTACCTACAATGTGAATAAAATTTTCTAATAGAATCCTATATGTACCGATTAATCTACCTACATCCTACACGTACGAGTACTATGCATTCTGGTCTAAGGTGTTTTTTCGATTAGAAATAATACTTATATATGTATAATAATAAACAAACGTAATTATAAAACACTAGTTTCTTTACTCCACTCAGAATTTAAAATGTTAAAATCTATTTCTAGATTATCAATTTAATAAGTATTTATAACTAGAGATATAACTTAGATTTCATAAAAGTTATTGTACCTACCTACCTATGTTATTATAAAATTTTTGTATAAATAAAAATTCTAATTGTTGTCGATTGTCGGAAAAATTATATTTTACACAGCGAGATCGATATCATATTTTTGGCCAATTAAAATAAAATATTTTCTCTATGAGAAGGCAATGCCTCATCCTTTCCCTCCTAAAAGGGGACCCATGCTTACAGAGTATTACGCAATAAAATTGTCATCTCTCTGTTTTGAAAATATTGTGTTATTTTGAAAACTGAGGGATAACATTCATATCAGGCACTTTTGTATTATATACACCAATAATTGTATATTATCTCACACAGGATCTGTGTGTCCGTGGACGTCAATAATCACATTTACATACGTTTAACAGGTAGCTTTTGAAAACCTTTTGCACTAATCGAAAAACGAACACCATTAATTGTCATATGTCGACAGACTCGGTAAACACTTACATTAGAATCGGTCTGTGACGGTACCCGTTTCCTAGATTCGACTGAATCATCTCCAAGAGCGACTAATGACATGTTATTTCCGCGCTAGTCTAACAGTACGGGGTGTCATATAACCGTGATAGAAAACAACAATACTGGCTATATAGCGAAAGCGTCGTACGTACACGTTCGGCACTACGATCATTCGAAACGACTCGCGGCAATTATTACGGCGGCTAGCGTCTGCGTCGGTAAATGGCGGCGACAATCGACATCACCACCGTTCCACCGTAGTGTATGCCAACCACACGTTATTATAAATGAGTAATTAAATGTAATATTACGCGTGTATACGATAATAATAATAATAATTATATATTACTAAATACTAATTACGCGTAAATCGATCTGTATCGAACACGTGATAATAGAGTGTGCATGACGTGATAACTGATGAAGTTACACAAGTCATTGTCAGATAGATGGACGCAGCGGTGGCGGCGGCGCGATAACGAAAAACCAGGAGTTCTCCGTACTTGAATGTAGCCACCGGTGAAATATGTTGGTAATATATTGGTACATTCCATAATTTCCGTAAAACGTTAATCTATTAATTAAAAAATTGTTTTAGCCGAGTCATTAATTTTTATACATTTATAATAAACAAATCGTTTGGCGGCGATTAACGCACACAACCGGTTGAAACACATCGCGACTTGTTTGGCTACCCCTACTGAAAAGCATCGCCGCCACGCCGCCGCCGTGTCGATCTATCTGGCAACGACTTACAATGATAAACGAATACAGTGTAAATATTTTTTTTTTATAATTATTATTATATTTACATTATTGGCAACGCACAATAATATCATAGAAATTATGTGAACGTGTAAAGGTTTGGGTGGAGGAGAGGATGGACGGGAAAACGATAACCCCATTGAATGTGAGCCTAGCCTCGGCATGAAGCGACGAAGTGATATCGCGTTGTGTGCTGACGTAGATAATATTATGAATGGATGGACCACATAGAGTAATGACGGGCAATCATTAGACTCATTAGAGTATACTAGGGTGACCAGACGTTCCGTTAAAAACGGGATTGTCCCCTTTTTGATCTTTATGTCCCCTTGTCCCCCAACAAACTTCAAACGGGACGCTTTTTATCCCGTTTTTAGAAGATTGTCCCGTTTTAATCCCGTTATTTCCATATAATTAAATTAATTTTATGAGAAAGTTTTGATTAACGATTCAAATATAGAACATTAAGAAAATTACTCGTATATTTAAATTTAAAACCCAAGTTATAAATAACGGATAACAGTTTTCGTAGAATAAACGTCGAGTCCCAATGCCCACCATAATATAGCAATGCCAACGAATAATGGGTACATTTAGCGATAAGAATGAGACACATTATATGGAGTATGCTATAATAATAAGTCGTACTATGAGTTAAAATATAATATATTCTATGATATTATTTATAAATTTAGAATCAATTATATTAGATATTTAGATATTATATTGATTAATTTCAGTTGATAGTTGATACTGTAAACAAATACAGTTAGCAGTCCATCCTTGGGACTTTTTGCGAAATCGTATTTTTATCACCGCATACCTATTGATCGTTTTTCTAACTTTTGAAAAAAATTTCTAAGATGCCCAAAAGACGGTGTACTTTTAATTAAAAATTAAAAATTGAGTTTCCTTTTTTAAGAGAAGCCGATGAAATAGGGAAAGTTCTGTGTACCGAGTATAAATCTATCAAACAGCACTTACAAAAACGGAAACATGTATTGGCCGTGTCTAGCAGGACTAATAAATTAACATCTTTCTTGATCAATAAAGGAAAATGTGGGTTATCGGATGAAAGCAAACGTATTGCGGCCGAAAAAGGTATGTTTGCTTTTGATACTATTGTAGTAATCTCGGCTAGCGAAATTACTACCACTTTATTTATTTACTAGACTGACGGCTCTGACGGGTTTCACGAGTAGTGAATGTGGAATAGGTAAAAGTAAAAAGTTAAACACTTTAGTAAAGAATGATTTTTATTAATACACTTGTTAGTTTAAAAAGAATAATATTTGTTTAAAATTAATGACACAGAATTTTGAAGACAGTAAGTAAAAAACTGCCTGAGACAATAAGAATAGTGAGCACTAGAGCTGGCGGCGATGTGAAGCGCGCGGGCTAGACGACCAGATAGTGTTCGAGGCTGGGTAAACTTAAGTCTAATTTTGAGGTTCAACAGAGCTCGTATTTATACAAGAACTATGAGCGCTGTTTTACCCTTTCTAATAATACATACGAGGTTATTTGGGAAAAGGATGTAAAAGTGAAGGTTAGAGAATGGCACGTGACGTAATTATTATGTAAATTAGTAAATGCGTAATCGATAGATGGCCGGTTTACTACACTATCATGCATAATCATTCGTTTCGATCTATTGATTGTACGTCCTCACTTATAAAGAAAATTCATGATAAAAAATTTTCTTGCGCTCGAACGAAATGCGAATTAATTATATCAAAAGTAATTGCCCCTTTTGCAATGGAATAAGTTTTAGAAGAGTTAAAAAATACTAAATTTGCAACCCTTATGGTAGATACATCAAATCACAAAAATCTAAAACTTGTACCAATTCTTACCCGATATTTCAATCCACAAGTAGGAGTACAAATCAAAGTTTTAAAATTTACTAATTTACAAGGTGAGACCGCGGATATTTTAAGTAGTTATATAATGAATGTTTTAAAGAAATACAACTTATCCAATAAAATAGTAGCTTTTTCAGGTGATAATTGTAATACGAATTTCGGCGGTGTCGCAAGAAAAGGCGTAAAAAATGTTTTTGCAGTTCTTAACGAAAATTTAAAAACTAATATATTAGGCATTGGATGTGCGGCTTACATCTTACATAACGCAATGCAAACCTGTACGGATATTTTGCCTATCGATATTCAATCCATAGTTAATAAGATATTTCAATATTTTCATACATACACAGTCCGAGTGGAGCAATTCAAAGAATTTTGTGATTTTGTAAATGTCGAGTACAAAAATATTTTGGGTACTGTTAAAACACGATGGTTATCTTTGCTACCAGCTGTTACTAGAATTATAGATTTATTCCTGGCATTAAAAACGTATTTTTTAACTCAAGATAAATGTCCTACGATTCTTAAACAGTTTTTCAATAACTCTGTTTCTATTACATGGTTATATTTTATTCAAAGTCAATTGAAAGTAGTGTGCGATACAGTAAAGAGAATTGAAGGCGACAATATTTCAGCGATTGAAGTGTATGAAGAACTGGAAGTGCTGTGTGGAAAAATAAGAAATAGGCAAAGCCAACAATTTTTTACATCTAAATTGACTTTAATTATTGAAGACCTTGATAAAAAAAAGATTTACAGTAAAAATAATTTCATGCAAAATGTTGATGTTTTTTATAGTGTTTTCTTATCTTATGTAGAAAAATGGAGTTGTCATTTTGAACCGTTAAAAATTTTTCGTTGGACACAATTATTAGATATTCCTGCTTGGGCAGACGTTCAAGAAAGTCTTCAATATTTATTTAAATTAAAAATCTCAACCTGGATTGGAATGTGGACGAGGATAAGTTATTTGATGAATATAATCATATAGTTGATGTGATACGAGTTAAAACTGTAGAATGAAAAAATTGTTCAAAAAAAATCATAGAAAAATGGTGTAATATATTTAAGATATTAGAAAAAAATGAAATTTCATTCAACAACTTCTCAATAATTATTGAATACTCATTAGCTATTCCTGGAACAAATTCATCTGTAGAAAGAATATTTTCAATAACAAATGCATTTTGGACAGATGAAAAAAACCGTTTCAATATCCAAACCATCAAATCGATAATTATCGCAAAACAGCATTTTAAAACCTATACTTGTTCAGAATTTTATGAATTTCTTTCGAAGCAACCCAAATTATTAAATTCAATAAGTTCTTCATAAAAGTATGAAAAAATAATGGAAAGTGAGGAAGACTTAATATCAAATAAGTGTAAAACATAATTCATGTTAAAAAAATATATTGTTTTATACTTTAATTTTAAAAAGTAAATTTTTCTTATTTAAAAATTTTAATAGTTTTGAAATTCAACATTCTGTTATTTAATGAATAATAAAAACAAAGTATTCCTTTAACATTTAAATATTTTTAATATTTTGGTAAGTGCACCCAAAAAAAGTAAAGTAATAAAAAAATAATTGGACTTCTACTTTTTACAGTTGTGTGAATGTATATGGATAAAGGTTTTTCTGGGGGGGGGGGGGTAACAATTGTCCCGTATTTTAATTTTTTTAATATGATCACCATACATCAGTGTCTATACATCAGTGAATGGCCATCACTGGGCACTGATATTAAACTAATAGTTTAATAAAACTAGTTGTAAAATATCAATTGTGGCCACCAGACCACATATCAATGGATATGGACGGTGCCATATCTCTTAATTTTTCATCTAAACATTATTATCATTACATCATACGTGTCTACTGTCTAGCGGCACGATGTATGTCGTTATTCATATTATTTAGAAAATTCACTTTTTTGCGAAAAAATTAGGCTTTTTGCTTATGTAAATTGATTTTTTCCTCAAAAGGCCGACTACTTTTCAGGTTTTTCGCAAAGAGATAAAAAGCATTCAGGACATTTGAAAAATAATACATTATTATTTTTTAACGTCTTAAGGTTTAAAAATACCTAATGCACTTTTGTTGAAATAATAAGGTTAACACCAAAATAATTATATATGAGCTATTTAAGTTTTATATGTATTTTATTTACTAAATTACTAAATTTTTATATTATTTATAATATCTAATTATCCTAATTCCTAAATTACATGATAATGAAAAAAAAAAAAAAAACAAACAAATATTAGTTGTATTTTAATTTAGCCATTAGAAAACTTATGGGATTATGACCATTTACTTTAATTTATGAATGGCTATTAATTTATAACAATATTAATAAATAATATAATAATATACTCGTATAATTAGATTTATTTATTAGTACAAGTAGTTTCTTTGTATCATTTTGAGCCGCATAGTACATTACTGGTGCAATTAGCGGGTGTCATTGGCGGATATCTTTTGAGTTTTGAAAATTATTTTTGTCCGCTTTTTCCTTACACCCCTAGTATTTATTCATAAACATTTTTTAATTAAACAATCAAATTGTATGATATTTTAACAATTTTAGATTGTGAACTAAGTGAAGAACCTAATGTTTTTACAATGATGTTTATTTTTTTTATGTTTTTTTTTTCAGTAAACACGTACGTAAAGAAATACTTGTTCAAAAGTCTTGATCAGCAACATTTTGAAATCGTATTTGCCTCTAGTTGCTACTTGAAAGAAGTCATTTTTTGAATTTATCATTTATTAATTTTTCTTTTTTTTTGGGGGGGGAGGGGGCGAAACTATACAAAAACACTTGGAAACCATAATTTTTTAATCCAAACTTTATGAATATTTAAACATAGATAGACAATAATATGAGAAACATTTTGGCACAAAAATATTTTGAAAATGTGAAAAAAAAATTTTGGACATTTTTCTCATTAATTATTTTTTCCTTTTCTTTATTTATTAGATAAAAAAACGTAAAATAAAGTGAAATAAAGATAAGAAAGTCGGACATACTTCGTACCATAGATATTCTTCATTCTTCGGGTTAGATACTCTTGGTGGCTGTATAAGTTTTAATTATTCGCCAATGAAATATTTTCATACACCAAAATATTCGCAATGTAATTCTCCATCTATGTACCAAGTTTCATAAAAATCGGTTAAACCAATTATTTTTATAAGCGTTTAAGTTTTATAAGCGTTTAAGCGTTTATGTAAAACTAATGAATTTTGACAAAATATTAACTTACAACGGTTATAAAAAAGAAAGTTTACTTACTATTTTCGAGATTTTTTCAGGACCGTTGGTTATACATATTATGATTATATTTGTATCAAATTTTCAGGTCTTAATATCTATACATTAAAATTTTATGAATTAAAGAATTAATGAAAAACGAGAAATTTCTGAAATTTTCAATATGTCGTACTTACTTCAAAATTGGTCAAATGTCTTTGAAAATTTTATGAGGTGTGCGCGTGACTGTTTTTAGTAGTTAGTGAAAGTTTTCTAAAAAAAATGTACACGTTTTTTGTATAATTAACTTCCTTTGTTCAGAATCGTTTTATTGAAAAAATGGTTTATCGTTTCTTTAAAATGCAATACACCCGTCAAGAGTATCCCACCCGAGATGCAAAGAACACCCTGACGAGTAAAGTACACACTTTTTTTGTTTTAGAATAAACGTATATATAATAATAATTATTATCGTATTTTTATAAATTAAATTATGAAATAAAAATGAAATGTTTAATGTATAGGTAATATCATAGATAATATGATAATATGCAAATCTTTGCATTTTTATGAAAAAAATGCACTAACACCCAAAATATGCAGAAATATGTTAAATAAAAATTTGCCATTCTCTTTGTTTAAGTATGATCGATAAAAATCCAATTACTGCATATAATTGGTTATAAAGATGTAAACATGCATTTTATGCGAAATCCGGTATTTAAACATAATTATACAATTTTATAAATAAGTATTAAATTAATATTTAAAACAAACTTTTAATTTTTCTTTTAAAAAAAAAAAACTAACAAAAAATAGGAATTTATAAAAAGTTATGGTTTAAATTTAAGCGTTTTATGTACGGACGTCGGACTGTTAATTTAATACTTACTCTAATCATCTAATCATACATATTATTACGAGACCACAATATATAACACACAATAAAATTAATCGCGAATCGACAGCTACATAAAGGCTGACGCTGAAGGCGTGTGAGGAGGAGAGTGTTGTTGAATCATTCGGGTCTTCGAGCGGAGTATTTAACATACATTTTGTGTAGACAACTCTAATAATAACCTACTATGTGCTGTGCTTAGATAATAATACACAGTGTTTAATATAGACATACTAGGCCAGTCAATGAAGAAAAAATGGCGGAAAAAAATCCAAACCAAGTTTTTTTTTTTAAAAGTTTTGATGTAGTATTTTATATAACATACAAAAAGTTCCCCGGACCGGAGCTTTTGTTTTACAAGCTCTTGAAAGTTAAATAATGTGAGCTTTTTTGAATATCTCAAAAAATATTACAACTATTAAAAAATGTTTCAAACAAAAGATGTTTATTAGACAATTAAAAAAAAAAAAGTTTTCTTGTGTTTTTTCATTTAAACAAATATTTAGCGAGATATGTATGTTTAAAAATTTACAATTAAAAATAATTAGTAATTTTCTCTCTTCTGTGTTAATTTTTTTTTCACACTGTATTAAATATGTATATTTTTATGTTTTACAAACTAAAGGTGAATGATCTAATTATAATAACATAATAAAACATAAATAAATTATTATTTTTAAACTTTTGATATCATACAAATAATAAAATAATAAAACAGATTATAATTAAAGTTAATTACATTATATAGCAGATTACTAATACTTTTATATTTCATATTCTTCTTCTACTTCTACGGTTTCATCTGTTAATTCTGCAAGTGTATAATCTCCTACATAATCTTCTTATATTTCTATAGAATTAATGCACCATTGCCTTAGCAATGTCCACATATAATTGAGCATTTAAGACCTGTTTTTCGACAACCACATTTATCACAACCTTTAATACAGCTACATGATATACATTTAAGTAATTTATCGGTTGCTGGAACTTTCATTGTTGTTACTGGTGACAAAATATTATTTTTAAACGTCCATCCCCAATCTTCGGGGTTTTTTACATGATCTAACCATAACTGCATTTGCAAGTAAACTCTATAAGAATGTTGTCTGACAGCTTCTTTGACGACATTTTTTAAAATATTATAATTTTACAATAAAAAATTGCACTAATAATGTCAAAACAATGTACCTAATATTCACTAAATCGCACAAAACGTTCAAATTTTCAACTGACTTGTTACGACTATGATACACTACTATTCGTTTATGACGGGAAATCACTGTAAGAATAGATTACAAAATTATTATTATTTATTATCGTATGGTATTTTTACAAGCATAACAACTCAATAAAATTATAAAGTTATAACAAATAAACTTAAAGTAATAAAATATAGGTTAAAAATACATAAGAATAATAGAATAGAATAGTAATAATAATAAATAAATAAATAAAAAATAAAGATATAATGCAATTAGCTAAGCTTATGGTAACTCTGTGTTGGGAAATGACCCTTCATAAGAGAACATCAAGTGATCTCAGCCAGGTCAGAGCCGATTCCGAAACGAAATCCTTAATTGTGCCATTGAATGCTCGGATAGGGCAGTGTCCTATGATATGCTCCATTGTTTGAGATGGGTGACCGCAGTCACACGCAGGAGAATCCTTCATACCCCATTTGAATAGCATATCTCCGCATCTTCCGTGTCCGGTTCGGATTCTGTTCAATCTGACCCATTCTCGTCGTTTAAGTGAGAAGCCAGGTACTTGGGAGCATGGATCCTTTATTAATTGGTGGCTATCAGGGTTTGATAAGCTCCAATTTTTTTTCCACTCGTTCTCTCCATTGAATTGGTTTTCAGTGAGGTCTTTTGCTGTTAGACAGAAAGGCTTTCTCGACTTAAGTCTCAAAGTGCAGTTCATAGGTAAATCCTTATGTATTGGGAGTTTGTCATTCTGTGTATATTTGTTCCATTCTCTTGCGGTAGCTGTCAAGCGACGGGTGTGGGGTGGATGTATGTTGCTTAGCACTGGGAGCCACTGAGTGGGGGTAGTCTTTAATACACCTGTGATAATGCGCTTGGTAGAATTTAATTGTACGTCGATTTTAGAGCAGTGGGCACTATTTAGCCATACAGGAGCAGCGTATTCTGCAGCTGAGTAGACTAAAGCTAATGCAAATGTTCTAAGGGTTTCAGTTGAGGTTCCCCAAGTCGAGCCAGCTAGTTTCTGGATGATGTTGTTCCTTGTCCTTATTTTTGCAGCAGTATTTTTTAGGTGATTTTATTACAAAATAATAATATTGTTTGGCTCAAAACTGCTTTTTTATCGGATATTAATATTATGACTATTATGAATATAATGTGCTGTTCAGAATTTCAGATAAAAGTAAATGTACATCGCGACAGACCAATTACCTATTCTCTCGCTTATATACTATTATAATTTGTACTATATTTTATTATGCCACTATAATTAAAACTATCACTTTTAGTTTACAAAACATAAAAATATATTTAATACAGTGTGAAAAAAAAATTTAACACAGAAGAAGAGAGAAAATTATTAATTATTTTTTAACTGTAAATTTTTTAACATACATATCTCGCTAAATAATTGTTTAAATGAAAAAACACAAGGAAACTTTTTTTTTTAAATTATCTAATAAACATCTTTTGTTTGAAACATTTTTTAATATTTGTAATATTTTTGAAATATTCAAAAAAGCTCACATTTTTTAACTTTCATGAGCTTATGAAAAAAAAAGCTCCAGAGGGACTTTTTGTATGTTATAGAACATACTTCATTAAAACTTTTTTAAAAAAAAAATCTTGGTTGGAATTTTTTTCTGCCATTTGCAAAAAATTAGTCTATATTAGGCCTATACGGTACGTCCTCGGTAAACGCGATTTTGCGAGCGATCGGGCGAGCGTGCTAATCGCTCACGTAAGAAATAAATAATTTTGTTTTTGATGCAAGCGATTATATTATTATCGCCCGTCCGCCCACAGTTACCTACCAAATTGGATGGTCTATTAACAAAACCTATTTTGAATTTTATCGTGTCGCTCACCCTCCCGCCCGTTCGCAAAATCGCGTTTACCGAGGATGTACCGATATTCTGTGAAAATTTAATATAGCTTATTATTTTTATAATATTATTAAAACAGAGTTCTTTTTATAAATATTGACATGTCACATGTATATTTGATGTTATTATAAATACTGAAAAATTGTCATTGGAGGGGATCTTCCTCTTCACCCCCCCCCCGTTTAACCACCATTGATGTACGTATGTTATGCCCGTATAATTATTTAGCCTAGAAAGTAATTTTAGACACCTGTGGGAAAATTAATATTTGACTGTCGATGAAACAAATAAGCCGAGACAGCAAAAAAAATATATTGTATGGAAACTAGCGTGTAAGCATAGGTGCAATTAATAAGGGGCTTGAGGGGCTAAGCCCCCTTAAAACTACTTATAGCCCCCCAATGTTCTTTTTTAAATCGCATAAGATTAAAGCCTTTTGAGGGGGCTAAATTAATCAAATAAACAAATTATCCCCCCCGCCAAATTTTTTATCTTAGTTGCGCCAATGCGAGTTAGGAAAATAATTGTAATATGTATATAGTATAGGGGTGTGGGTTACCTGTCCGAATGTCATGTGTTCGAAAGTCATGTGTTCGAAAATTTTTGTTCGAATGTTCAAGAGCTCGAAAATGAGTGTGTTCGAAAAGTAATTTATTCGAAAAATTATGTATTCGAAAAATCATTTATTCGAAAATTTATCTGTTCAAAAAGTCATTTATTCCAAAAATGAATTATTAAAAATATCTAGTCATCAAAAATATAATATTGAATAATTGAAAAATATAAATTAAAAAAAAATCTATGTATTAATTAAAATTAAAATAAATATTTATAATGT